>DWNE01007591.1:0-12133 GCA_018249875.1 Cecropterus toxeus | reverse complement strand
ACAAACAGACAGACAGACAGACAGACAGACAAAAATTTTTTTAATTGGTTTTTTGTTATCAGTATCGTGTATATATTAATATGCATTTGGTCAAAAAATGTTATTTTGATATTACAAACAGACACTTCAATTTTATTTATATGTATAGATTATAAAATGAATCTGATTTTGCTACAGTAGGTGGCATACGAGCACGGCTTTCCTAAGCTGCATAATTTAACTAAAAATTATACATTTTGTTGTCACTTGTTCCAATCAACTTTAATAATAAGAAATCTAATTAAGAAAGTGATACCATAACGACATTACAAACAAAAACCTCATCATAGACGCTTGATTGAAACCAATGTTTGATTAGCATCGATGCTTGATTGGAACTTCATTTTATTCGTCGTAGTTTTCCTGTCGAAATTAATTGAAATTTATGTGTGAAAGTACTTCATTAATCTTTTGTTTTCCTAAAAAGATACTTTGATCTCGGAGTCTCTTGTTTATTGTTTGTCGAATATTGTTGAGTGTGTAGTCGGAGATCGGAATTCTCCCATAACCATATATTTTCTAACACTCACTTCACTTAGGCTGACCGCCCACTGTCTACTGCGACTTGAGCTATAGTATCTAAAGCTACTATCTAGCTTAACCTTAATCTACTAAGCGAGCAGTACATTTTTGATGTTAAGCGAAAAATCTGTAAACAGTCGTTTAGTATATAAACGTAGTAGTATTGACATAAAAATATAGATATTTTTATGACATAAAAATATAGATATTTTTATGTCAATATCTTTATTACAAGGTTTTTTGTCGTATTCTTGTCAAAAAACCTTTCATTTTATAGCTATGACATGGAGGTTTTTGAGAATAATTGAGTCGCCATCTTGGTGCATCTGCCATATTGGATTTAGAATAACAATGTTTAAAGTGCAATTGCAAGATTTATAATAAAATCCTCACATACTATAGAACGAGGCAACTTAAACAAAAACTTGTTAGAATGATTTCAGATAGAATTTTTAACTTAACATTGTTACTTACATCATCGAAAGTCTTAAGCTAATATTTTAAAATTATATCACCACTTTAATTATTTTTTCCCAATGTTCTACGCATTACGAATTCCAGCCAATGATTTTAAAGATATATTAAAAGTAACTTGTGAAACGTCTTCAGCCAATGAAAAAATGACAATAATATTTATTGACATTTTTTTGAATTTTATTGCAACTTTAACCAGTACTTTCAAGTATTACGTTACCTTATTACCTTCTAATGACCTGACCAGTCACTGCAGTTGTCAATCGATACTAGTGAAAACTCAGCCTGACTCACCAATAAATGAACCTGTACCCTCCGCTGACACTTACAAGGTTTAAAACACGCTAAACCTGTTTAAAACGTTAAGGAACAGAGTCTATCCTGTAAATGAGTTCTCGCTTGACTTGACAGGAATTAATAGGCTTGAGAATAAGTAAGCCTTTTGTCGTGTACGTTCTAACAACGCGTAACTCAAAAAATGGTCATTTTGAGTTACAAATATCAATTGATAGTAAAAAACACATCGTTTGGCCAGTCAAAATTAAGAATTTGAGCCACTCACAGCGAGTTATTTGAGAAAAAAGAACAAAGCGTATACTGATCCATCTGAATATGCGGTGAAAACTCGCAAAGTCAATATTGTTGTACACTAAAACAGGCGAGCAGTGCTTTGGCGACTTAAAAATAAATAAATGACAATGTCTATTTGCGCTACTGAAAAGTTGGTAATTTTGAGATCCGCTGTGTTAGTACTTAAGCGACGTTAAGAATATATACCCAACCAATTTGTACAAATGTTTGCCGAAATATCTTCATATATACGTTTATGGGGCTTACTAACTGTGCCCTTATGACGAACGAATAACAATTCCTCAAAATGATTATTCATGTCTTTACATACACTCGCTGTGCCTCCCGGTTTTATGCGCTACTGTATAAGAATAAAACAAACGCATAGTGTGATGTTTTATAGCTAGCCTTTCTCAATATTTGGACTATTCAAGACATTATTTTTTCAATTTGAACCAATAGTTCCTGAGATTAGTTGCTACTCCTGAGGACTAATGTGGTCACCTGACATTTAAGTGAGCCAGTACAAGTTCAAAAAAGCTTCTGTCAATAAATAACACTTTCTAAGCATAGGCCTACATTTATTATTACTCCTATTTTAAGGGGGCCATGAACACACACCCGAATACACAAACACCCAGACCCAGAACAGGAATATAAATTTATCATTCAGATGTCTATCTGGCCGGGGATCATTCCCACCGACTGTCAGACCGGTATGGTGACCACTCCGCGAAACTTGTCGCCATTTAGGAATCTACATTGAACAAAATATTTTAATTTTATTCTTTCATTCAATAAAGACCTTTCATACCGTTCATAGGTCGGGAATTATATATTTTGTGACCATTTTTCACAAATTGAATTACAATTTAAGCAACTTGGCACTTGAAACGGTAAACTAAGTTATAATTTAAGTAACTTAACGCTTTTACGGTTCTACAAACAGTGAAATTCAATAAGTGTTGGCCGCGTTGAAAATTTTCATAATGTTTTGTTGTAACTTGAAATGTTTTTCATTCTATTCCTCAGTTCCTCAGGCCTTGTAGGTATGTTAAGCACAATTACCCCCTGTGTCAGAAGGCTAATGTTTTTCGAACGTATGTATGTATGTATTGTACGTATGTATGCATGTTTGTTTATATCTATGTTTGTATTATGTTTGTATTGATTTCTGTTCTGGGTCTGGGTGTTTGTGTATTCGTGTTTGTGTGTCCACGACACAGGAGAAAATTCTAGTGTGGGGCGATGAGTGTAGTAAACGTGTATGTTCGTCTGTATATACGTCAGTATGTATGTTTATTTGTTTATATGAATTTGGTCATTTCTTTAGCACGTGCTACAGCCCAAACGGCTTGACGGATTGTGACGTATGACATATCATTAGAATCGTCACAGTGCGCAAAGTGACATAGGTTATATAATTTTAAAAAATGACACCTGGAAAAAGAGGAAAAAGGGGGGACAAACTTTTTATTATTACGACAATTAAACCCGTTGCGTAGTTTTAAAGACCTTAGGTTATACATTGGGGCAGGCAGACAGCGGGAAGCGACTTTGTTTTATACTATGTAGTGATAAGGCATAATCCCTACCTACACTTGTGTTCCTATTTCTATAGTTAGAGGAACAAACGTGCTTTATATCAGGTGAGTTGGATATAGACAATTGGTTACAAACAAGGATTATCCAATGTATTGTAGGACGACACTAATCACTAAATAAATATAGAGAAGTACGCACACTAAGAAATGTTTGGATTGTTAACGTTATTCCTGAAAAACTAGTGATAAGCATTTCTGTAATAAATAAATTGTATTGTGCCACCACAGATAGTTTTAAATAATTGGCTATTATTTAAAATCTTTTATTTAACTTGCAATGTTTGTATGTAAGTATGTTTGGGTCAAATCTTGCAAGCTGACTTCAACCCACTTTTCAGTGTCCGATTGAGCTGAAATTTGGAGCACACTTTAAGTTCTGATGACAATGTTATTATATATAATCAATATTGTTATAATTCCAAAATGGCCGCCGCAACAAAATGGCGGAATACATAATATTGTCCAACCTACACAATATGGGTATCAAGTGAAAGAACTTAATTTATATAATTGAATACAATACGGAAAAAGCTTGTTTTTAAAAATACCTTTTTATATTATTTTTTATTGTTTACAAATGTAAATTGTACTTAGTTTTAATAAAAATAAACTACTTCAAAGACGCAGCTAAACCTGCGAGCATCTTTAGTTTAATTTTCCACAAAAATACGGCTTACTTACTTACCTTAAATGTTGGATAAGACCCTTCTTCTGTAAACTAAGCTACCCTTTTTCTAAATCCCTTTTTCTAAGTCTGTTAACGTCGGACTCGATTCGTGCCCCCCGAAGAACCCCGAATAGATCGACAAAGTCAGCGAGCAATGCCCATTAAAATCAAAATTTACCACAGATAAAAAATCTAACCGATGACCATTTTTATTGTTACCAGGGTTGACGATTTCTAAAATACTTAGTAATCTTTTTATCCGATTGCGTCAGAAGGAAAGTAATGTTTTTCGAGCATATGTATGTTTGTTTGTATGTATGTCCATTTCTTTGGCACGCGCTACAGCCCAAACGGCTTGACGGATCGTGAAGTATGACATATCATTAGAATCGTATCAATTTGCATAGTGACATAAGCTATATACTTTTTAAAAATGGCGCCTGAAAATAGAGGAAAAAGGGGGAGGGATGATTTTTTGTACTATTACGACAATATGGGTATCAAATGAAAGCTAGTAAATAAACCAATTTGAAAATATATTGTTATACTTTTACTTAACTATTTTGACAAAAACTCATACAAACGTGAAATTAAATATATCATCAAGAACAAAAATTTAGTTTTAAGCAGACGGGTTTTTCGTTTTAATGTTTTTAACGATATAACTAGTTCTATATTTATAGGATTAAAAAAGCAAGCGAGCATGCAGTCCGCGTGACAGTAAGGGGTCACTGCCATGGACATCTGTAAGCACCTTCATACAGAACAGGGATTCTATCTAAAGTCGACCTCAGAGGTCGCCTCATATATAATTGAGCCGGCAACCACACCCTTCTATCGAAACGCAACCACTGCTTCACGCTAGAAACAAGTGCGGCGGTGGTACGACCCCGGTGGAACTACATTGGTTCTACCGCCTGATAAAAGTTCAAAAAGTAGAGACGCGCTGGATTAAAAAGAACTGGTTACTGCCGCCCATGGACATATCTAAGCAACTTCAACAGGGGTACTATCTGAAGTAGATCACAGACGCGTTGCTTCTCCCGAGGACTGGAATGGTCGCCTCGTGTATAAAACGGCTTCATTCATTTTCTATTTCATTTCATTTCATATCTTCAAATTTCGCTATCCACGGATAGTTGGTAAAAATAATTTGTTATCGGAAATACGTATATTTAAAAGCTATTGGTGTGGGCCAGAGCCCTATTTTTCTTTTTTATTCAGTGTGTACATTTCGAAAGTAAATTGAACGTCCAGAAACCCTTGACCGTATCGGCACAGACGTTAAGTTCCAACGATGTGCTTGAACCTGTGTAGTCTGAATGTATTGGACCATTCACTGATGAAATGAAAAATCAAACGCACAAAGCTATGACAATGCTTTTCCTACTACTATCTTTTGTCGGTCAAAAATAGCACCATTCCTTCTCACCCGGTATTTGTTGTAAGAAGGGACTAAGGGACAAAATTCAGAAAATGGGCAGCTTTTTCTATCTGTGTAACATCAGTATAGCAGTGGCCATATCAGTGGACTCATAGCCCCACACTAGGACTATCTCCTGTGTCGTGGGTGCCATGGACACACACATACGAATACACAAACACCCATGCCCTGATCAGAAATGACGACCCGGTTGGGGGAGCGGTCACCATACCGGTCTAACGCGCAGTGGGTCCCGGGTTCGATTCCTGTTCTGGGTCTGGGTGTTTGTGTATTCGTGTTTTTGTATCCATGGCACCCACGACACAGGAGAAAATCCTAGTGCGGGGCTAGGAGTGTAGAAAGCGTGTTTTTTTAATCTAAATTCATCATTCAGATGTCTGTCTGGCCAGGGATCGAACCCGGAACCCACTGTGCGTAAGAGCGGCATGTAGACCGAGCCACCACGCGGATCGTCAAAAAACTACAACAAAACTGGAATAGAAACCTGTATAAATCTGTCATACTGAGGAAGCTAACCGTTAGCCACATCAAAGGACGTATCACCAATAACATTTTGACAAAACTTCCATTCTAGGAACAGTGTTAAAATAATCTCATTCATTGATTCGAAAATAAGTTACCTAACAGTTTCTTCGAAACAATAATGGTGTGTAAAGTAAAATATAGTGAATTGATAAAGCAGATCGTTAATATGATTAAACTAGGGGTGTGCTAATAATTCGAACCTACGAATATTCAATTTCAGTTATTCGTTTATTCGAATTATCGAATCGTTTAAAAGTTCCCGAATAATCCGAAAAAAAATCAAATATATGATAATGTTTAATCTATACTAATATTATAAAGTAAAGTAGATTTCAAGCGGACTGCATGCTCGTTTGCTACTTCAATCTGATAAAACTTTATAAAGTACTGACGAAAACAATATAAATAGTTCCATTATACGCGTAAATAACCAAACTGTTATAACGATGTGATAGCAAAATAAACTACCACGATTAATTTATAGCTCGCGAGTTAGTGCCGGTCCACACGGTGCGTTGCGTCAGCGTTGCGTCGACGTAGCGCTGTCGCTGCGTCGTTTCACATACTAATAATCATAGTTTACACACGATGCGCTGCGTCGACGCAGCGCATACGCGACTGAACTGCAGCGCTCGAGACGAACTAATACTACTAACAGGGACTTCTTACCCTCACTGGCCTCTCTTATACTACGGCTGTGTCAGCGGCATAAGGGGAGGGTATAAGGAATATTCGGGTCTCGAGGGTACCCTCTTTGCCCGGGACACATAAGGGGATTCGAACCCCTCGGACAAGCTCGAGACGAAGCGGGCGGAGTACTCATTGCGTTTCGTCGTTACTACGTCGTAGTAACGCTGCGTTGGCGCAGCGCCCGTGTGGCCATGCGTCAAAACCTTTGCGTTGCGACGACGCAACGCAACGCAATGCGCCGTGTGGACTGGCTCTTAGTGGCTGTGATATTTCAACGCTTCGACATCCATTATGCAAATTAACGATTTAATTCCACACGTCAACGCTTGTCCGGTGACATTGTGAAGCTGTTACACAAACAAACAAAACGCTCTTGTAAACTAGTTATGCCCCGCGGTTTCACCCGCTACCATATAAGGAAATAGTTAAATAAACATAGCGTAATGTTATATAGCCGTTTTACTCGACCGCGTCAGAAGGAGGGTAATGTTTTTCGAGCGCATGTATGTATGTTTGAATGTATGTATGTCTATTTGTTGAGTGACGGATTGCGCCGTATGACATATCTTTAGAATCGTCTCAGTTTGTATAGTGACATAGGCTTAATATTTTTTTATAAATGACCATAGGCTAGGCTTATGGAGAGCCTAGGCTTTTCGTCAACTGTTTTTGTATCGCCGTCAAATATTCTAGAATGCCGTTTTTTGTTTTTTTTTTTAATGGCAACTAGTTTATGGAGGATTGTATTTTTTCACCAAATTATCTTGACGAATGCTTATTTTTGGCGTCAACAATTTAACTTGCTATTTCACCAAGTTGACGAAGTTGCCAAATAGTTATCGACCACTGATTTAGACCATAAGTTAGCTAGACTTTTATTTAATTATACATTTCAAATAGTTAAAGAAGTACTCAGCAAAAGTTATTGTAAAAGATTATCGCTTTATACGAGTATTTTCAATATATATGATATCCATTATATTATGTAATAATATTTTAAAAAATAACGTACAATTTTACTTATTCTATGTAGATACATAATATTTGAAAACATTTTTGTAGTTATGTAGATAAAAAATACATAAATTAATAGCTTATAAACTTTATTATTTATTAGAAAATAATTAGTAAAAGTCCTGTAAATTTTAGAACAAGCGCTCAAGAACATTCGAATTTCTAAAATTATATATCAAATATTTTAACACAAGAGAATCCTATAATAATGTATATAAATAGAGAAGAAACTATTCCACTTATAAGAATTCAGGTAAGTAAATTTAAATCTATACCTATGTAAAGATCTTAATACCGAAAAGCACGGTAGTGCTTTGCCAAATTCATTCTGGCAATGCACTTATGTGTTTATAAATATATACAGTGAAAGTATCGTTTCATAACTTCTGTAGACGTATTAACATGAAGCTTAAACTTAGTGAAATATTGTTTATAAGGGAATGGATATTTGGAGTTAAGAGAACCAATTTTGTAAAATTTCTACTTCAGACAAATCTGGCATAAAAGTTGCCAAACGTCAAAATTGACTTCTGAAAATTATAAAACAAATAGAAGCCTCATGCGCACGCGCATAGAAAGTTATCGCTTAATTATTTTATAGAATTACTAGTGAAAAAAATCGCTTAAATTGAAGCGAGTCTCTGATTAAGCTATTTTACATGCCATTTTCCTTATTCGATAAAATTGAAAATCTGAAATTTGATAAATAATCATTCGAATATATTTAATTTAATCCAATATTTATTAAAATTATTCTTTCACCTTCTAGCCTCTTAACACTTTTCATAAAAACACATACAGATATGTTCGTTTTATATTAAAAAAAAAACTAATTATAATAATTTTAAATTATGTAAAGAAAAATGGAACGCATTATATAACTTCTTTATCGCATGGTATGAATATGCAAATGCAAGTTACGCATGATATGCTCTAACCCGCATGATTTCAGACATTTGCATGCAACTGTATGATATTGTAAATGAGTATGAAAACTTTACCAATTGATGACAAAGCAATAAAAAATCGTAGACTGTAGTCAATTTATGAAGTCGTGAAATTAATTGAGAGTCAAAAGAAATTTAAAAATGATCAGAAAGTAGCTATTCTTTGCACGTGTAGACTAAATCAGCTACTTTTATGAATAAAGTAATACCAGTCTAGACGTCTATAGTCGAGGAATCGTCTTTCAATGTTACGATGGTAATCGTACGACTGATGAAACGACCCATCGCACTACTAGAATCGTGTGATTTTTCTCAGACATACGTGAATTTTTTTTTTTGTGATTATAATGCATTTGACTAAAGATTTTTTTGAAATAATCATGAAACGTTTTTAACATAAGGACAAGATTACCAAAAATACAGAAAAAATGAACCATCTGATTTTATTGTCTTATTGACAGCAGAATTTGAAATGAACGTCAAATAAACCAAGAATCCAGCATAGGTTCTATCGATGCTTTTGATTAAAATAACTTAAGGACTTATGTTCCTTTCTAAATTAACAGTCAAAACTAAATTTATTGTTTCTAGCAAAATTGTGAAGAAAGCCAATTTCGTAGTCCATGGGCTATATGAATCATTGAACTGCATCAAAGTCCGCTAATTTTATAATTAAACACGAATTAAGAACAAATTACAATTCCTTTGAAATTTGGCGCGGATCGTGATCGTATAGATTAAATTTAGGCGCGGATCGTGATCGTGTAGATTAAATTCCACGCTTTCACTTTGATCCTATTTCGGTAACGTTTCAATAGAAATGATCGTGGATAGCATTTCGTGAAATTGATTTTTTATTAAAATCAACCCTTTGTTCGTGGAATTTTGCTTTATTCAAGTTGATTCGTTTTTATCGTGAAATCTCTTTATAATAAGATTAAGCATTTTATCAATAACATATTCAACAGAAATAAGTTATTAACATCAAAAAGAGGTGGCCTAATCTAAATATTTTACCATTCACTAACTAAAGTGGCTATAGAAACCTTGTAATAATATAGTAGTGGAAAAAAATAAAAGATCAAAACAAATTTTTTTAACGTTTTTCAAATGGATGTATTTTCGTTGTATATACTGTTTCGTTGTAATGTACTGGAGTTTTAAAAATGGATTAAAGCGTATTCGCGTATTATTCGCGTACTTTATCTTACTCAAAAATTAAAAAAGCACAAATACACCAAATAAAGTAAAATATTTTATTATAAAGTATAGGTGACAACCCTGAGATATATATCATAGACAATATGAGTTTCTTACGTACTACAAAATTATTGGCATAATATAATCGAATAATCTATTAATTGACTTATTGATATTAATAATCAATACAATACAAACGAAAAATGCCATACATTCAATACTAAATACTATTATTAGTCAATATTGTTGTGTCTAATATTTTTACTGGTCATTTATTTACTTTTCAAAACCAAATCTCAGACATATAATGACTAAAGTGACAGACTAAAGTGTTGATTTCAACTTAATTATATACTGCACTTTTAAAATATACTTCGATAACAGTAAACTAAGAATGAGTTAAAACTTATGTCAGGTTATTTTCCAGGCTGAAGAAGGGACCAGTCGGACTTCGGAAGGCGAGGACAACGATGGCAGCGAGGTCAACGCTGCCTCCTCCAGGGCCCTCTCTGCAGCCACTTCAAGAGAGGAAGACGATGACTCCAGTAACAACGCCAGCAGTGAAAGCAAGAGTCCTAGACAGAGGTAACGAGTTCTATCTTTGCATGTGACAAAGACTTTGTAAATCATATCCGTCTTGATCTTATCATTAATTAAAAAAATCATTAATACCTATAAATTTGAAAAATCATATAATGTGCCATCTTATATGTCAAGGATATGAAAACTCAATGGGAAGTTACGGTATGTCTGTACTCGCATGATTCATATTTTGGGAAACTGATGTAAAGAAACTACAGTTCCAGTGCATCAATATCTCAGTATTATTCTTCATACTCGTTTGTATTGCAGAAATGTATACTTGGTAAGACTTAGTAAATTGGTAAATGGAAAGACATTTACATGATTGTGGATCGCGAAGAGTTTGTAACGAGTTAATTCACATATTTGTATGTAACACTTGAGGGGACGTAGACAGGCGTGACAGGAAAAAGCCCCCAGTCTGTATATTACCACGAAAAAATACATAAAAGTCTAGGGAAAGACAAAAATTAAGCTGATTTATATTATAGTAAAGTAAATACAGATAAAAATCGATGTTTTATATTGGCAGGAGACATGCAACTTGGAAATACAACGTATTATTTTCAAGTGTTCTAAAAGCGTATTTTTCTTTGGAAAAGTAAAAAAAACTTATGAATAGTTATGGAGGTTTTTTTTATCTTTTGAACAAACTTACACAAAAATTAAGAACGTGCTCTACGAAACTAGGCGAAACAGTTTCTTTGGTTTTAGAGAAAAATCAAAGATGCGTAAAAAATTACACTATTTATTCATTAATAGAGCGTCTATCAAATGTACATAAACGTAAACACTGTAAAATGTATTATACATTGTATATATGTTTAATATGTGACATAATTTGCTGAATACTTCAAGTTAACCCACAGGTAATATAAAGTCGAAAAACTCATACAAAGTTCAGTTACACAAATACATGTATGTAGGTACATACATACATGTATTTGTTACATAGGAATGTATAAACGTAAATTGTGTTTGAACTGTATTCGTTAGCTAAACAAATATGTATAGAGATGTTTGGAACAGAATTCTGAAGAAAACGATAGAAACGTGTGGACATACCCATACATCTAAACGATTCAATTTTTGCTTACATTTTATAGGGTGTTTTTGGATGATATGCCTCATAGTCTAGAAACGAAGAGTCACTTTTCTATGAACGGTCTCATCGCCTATCCATAACATTATGTAAAGTATATTGCACGATGCCATACGCAGTTAAATTTTTTTAGTGCTGATATTTCAACCCAGATGCGAGAACGGTGATCATGCTTCACTGTGATAACGATCGATGAAAATGAGTCGAAATATCGACAATAAAGAAATTAAAAACGGATATCGTGAGTGCTTGTTACATGTTAAGACGTATCCAATCCACGATAATGTTATTTGTTAAGTTTATCGCACGGTAAAACCGTAGCTCGAAAAAGGTATATTGGAGCGTGGTAAGTAAAATAATTTAAAACCTCATCCAGTACTTGAGAACACAATAGCAGCTAACGTGAGAACCAGAAATCGTGTACCTTCAGAATAGGGTGTCAATAGCGACCAACGAATTATTGCAATGACAGTTGTTGAACGAAATGTTGTTAGATTTTGCAATATTTTGTGAACTTACAAAGTATTGCAAAAATATAGCACTTATAGCAACAACATATATATCGTCGCTTAAGTTCTAAACCTCAAAAAGTGGCCATTTTGAGTTATGCATTTATAAATCGATAAGGAATTAAAAGACGCATCGTTTAGTCAAATAAAATTGTGTATTTGAGTCAAACATAGCGACTTACTCGAGAAAAAGACAGCGTATATTATTTTAAGCTACATTATTTTACCTATATTATTAAGCTAT
>DWNE01007590.1:0-12134 GCA_018249875.1 Cecropterus toxeus | reverse complement strand
AACGAAAACTAAAAAAACGTTACATTTAGGCTTATGCATAATAGGTGATAACAAAGACAAGAAACAATGTTTTATAACAATAAAAAAATCAAAGCAAGAAATCTGATCAAAGCGTGTAAATGATGACACCAATTTACTCAGATTGAGTGAGATAGAGATATCTATAATTATTACAAGCTAATAAACGCATGGCAAAATTAGTAACGATGCAACTGAATCGGAAATTTAAAAACTTCAAAATAGTATTTACACCTTATTGAAACTTGTGACAAATACATTAATTATTTAGACAATTTCAATGTCTGAATCATTAAAGGTATGATAAAGGCCAATGTTTTCATGGCTAATTTTCATAAGACCCTATAATATAGACATGACTAAAAGTCGCTCCTAAAACCTGGTTTTTAAACTGAGTACAATAGATCCAGTTTTAGAATTCAATAGTACTATTAGTATATGGTACTATTGGTTCACAAACTGACTGAACAGTGAACTTTAACCCGTTCATACATTCTCTTACCTTCTTTTAATTCATTTACAGAAACACTTTTTTCGTAAAATTGTATTATATTTTTGATACTTAATTTTTTACTTACACGTTTGTTGCATTAGTTTTCATTTATGTTTCTTTCTTTTTATTTTCTTTTCCAGTTGCACCATTACGTAATAATATTTTACAATGTGTATATTATAGACTAAATTTAACATAATTATCACAATTTACCAATTACTGTATTATTAACATTGTCGTTTACTTATTATCTTCATCTATAAAAACTTTATTCGTAATGTTATTTTTTTAATTTCAAAAACCATTTATTTTACATTCAAGAGCCGTTTCGGATAACAAATTTTACTATAAATATTTTGATTAAATTGTAAATCCAATATTCGTATAGGTAGGTAATTCAAAAATTTAACAAACCGTGCGTAAAATTACTTATAATTTTAATTATATTTTTACAAATTTCACAACCACGTGACCGGAAAGAAATAGAAATTAATTTTAATATTGTTAGAGACTTGTTACACCGCGACACTGTACACAATAGATGTGATGAAATAATAAGGATTTTCTGCGAAACGCAACTAATTGAATTTTATTTCAAGCCATGCCAAAAATCGATTAATTTCTAAACCCCTTGTCACACTTACGTGGCTATAAGTATTGACACATTTATAATTGATCGTCCACCTACGGATGATGATTTTTATTCATTTCTTTCATATCATTGTTACTTTAAACTATTCGTTTCAATAGTCGCCGTGAAACAAGCCCTTTAACCACAGAACAAACGAGCGTAAAATTTGCTTATTGAACCAAATCGGACCGTATTTTTCGTATTTTATCTCATATGTTATCATTACGTATGTATTTTAAATAAAGTTTATTTTTACCTAGTTATTCATTGGAATAATGTTGACATTATTTACATTAAATTTACAAACAGACCGTAACATAGTTTCAATATTTCGTTTATCCTAACTATTTAGGTAATTAAAATTCGACGGGATTGTTTCAAAGATTTTAAGATGGTTACGTTCAATATTCAGCGAAGTAAATAAGCCCTTTCGAGGACCTATATTAAAATGTTCAGGAGCGCTTTAAGCTACTTTATTGTTATCATTTAATGATAAAAGAGAACCCAAATTTAAAATGATTTTCGCTGATCTGGTCATTATTATTAGTTCTTGATCAATACTATTTATGCATTGAATACGTCTTTATTGGAATTTTTGACGACAATAACTCTCACCTATCCATTTTAGCGATAAAGTTGTAACTCCAAGGTATTTTATGGCCTAAAATGTTTGTAGTTTGCTTCGTATTTCCCTAACTTTTACATAGTAAATTTTCGTTGTTACGATTATTGTATTATCTTAAACAATTTAACACTCACATCATGATACTCACTGATAGTTTAACGAAAATCACTTAAAACCTTTACATCCCGTCGTACGTGTCAGTCCATTAGAAAATGTTGAGCACTTGGCGTTATTTACAAGTCCTAGAGTTGGGTCATCTGTCAGAGCGGGGTGTCACGGGGTGTGGTGCGCGGAGCGGGCGCGGGCGCGGGCAGCGGACGCGGGAGCGTGCGCAAGTGTTGCAGCGGGATGAGACGCTCGGGCGCGTTTCCGCCGAGAGTGGCGCCACGCGGCAACGTGCAGGAGCCACCGGCGAATCTGGCGGGTGGCGGAATGCCTGATGGCGCGGTCTAGAAAGATTAGCTTATTTCAAAATCTTATTAACAGTGTATGACATGTGTTGTGCATTAACTACCTACTTACTACTATCAAATCTCGTTAGGTCTCACTCGTCCAATATAATATTTCCAATATAATTATTATCAAATATTGCCATAGTTGAAGATTTTTTAACAGGTACCTTAACTAACTTCAAAGTTTTGGGTCGGTAAAAACTTTTTCGCGTTCAGTTATTAATGAAAAATAGTTTCTCGTGAAAAAATAATGTTATGCTTTTTTCGTACATAAAGTTTCAGGAACGCGTAGTAAGTATACCTAATTATGAGTTGACATGAGTTACAATAGACACAATAAGAATAAGTACTCTATCTTTGTTATAGGTGTCGTAAATAACAATATATTAAAGACATAAATAAAGTAACAAACTCATATGATAAAAACATTTTAAAACATACATTACCCTTGTTTTGAAGAACATAATACCCAGTTTAATTTAACCCGGTTTATACTAACAGAATTTTCATGCATCGCATGCGAGGGCGGTGGTGCGGTGCGCAGTGGACAGTATCCGGGTATGCTTCCCCGTACACCCGCGACGCTGCCTCGAGGGGCCCGGTTGCCCGGCGGCGGAGAAATCGTCGAAACTTGCTGCTGACGGAAGTAGTCGAGCTGCGAGGAATGTTTAGGGAATTGAATAACCTCTTAAATTTGTCGTATAATTAGTAATGTGGAGTAATAATGTAAATTGTTTGTTTCGTAGCAATATGTGTTTGAAAGTATAATATATATTTTTTAAGAATAATAATATGTTTCTTACTTGGTGAACATTTTCAGGTTTCCATATTCCTGTTCATAGCCTGTCATTATTAAATATAAGCAAGTATTCAAACTTATTTGTACTCGATATAGTTTGGTTTACTTAGGGTCTCTTACTATTTTACACATTTAAAAATACCGCAAAGTGTAAGCGTATTTTAAAAGTTTTTGGTCTACTCATATAAGGACTTTTTTCATTGAATTTACCAACCTGCATGTGATCTGTGTCCGATGGTATTATATCCGGATTCCTATCATCGCTCTCACTGTCGTCTTTCTCCCTCAGTTTATCCGGAGACGCTGGTTGTGACGACGGCGGCGGCGCGGACCTGGGCTTCCTCTTCGCACATTTCTGTCTCACAGCTATCATGAAGAGCACTAAAACTACCATGAGCACTCCACCGCCTCCCACCGCCGCTGACATCGCTCCGGACATTTGAAAAGCTGTTCTTGGAAGGTCTGGTGGCAAAACAGCTGTTTAGATTTATCAATCAATAACCGATCATATGTTTCTTGCTAACGAAATTTTAATATGCTACACAAGAAAGACACCATGCTAACTTCATCAAATGAAATTTTGAAAATTCTAAGAAACATTTAAATACGTCAACAATTATAATAAGCAAGTGAAGACGATTTTGAGTCTATGATTTTAAATTTAATTAATACAATGAATACTTAGGAAATCATTGCTAAAGTTAGAACAAAAGATGAATTTAGCACAACGAAAAGTTTTAAAGTAATCAATATATAAAATAAAACATCCCCTCTTTAAATTTAGGACTGAATACTTGATTGGTTTTATAACTTCGATACTAGGAATCATTTTATTTCATTAAAACAGTTTTTTTTTTATAAATGTTAATTATTAAATTTAAAAAAAAACTTCAGTATAATCAATTTTTTGTGACTATTCAGTTTGTGATATTTAATTTGTTTTTATGTTCAAATTTATTTTAAATTTAAGTAAAACTTGAATATAACTTTAGAGTACCCTGAATAAAGTTTAGAATTAATTTCAAATTTGAGGTAGTCCAAATACAAATTATATTAAAGTTACCTAAGCTCTTATCGTGCACATGGTGTTTCTCCGGAGGGCTCAGTGTACTGGCCCTTAAAGGATACGGATCCCCTCGACCCTTAGCATTGTACGCCAGCACAGCTGCTGCGTACGTCCGCCCTGGTACCAGACCGACTGCTGTGAACCTTGGAACTGCACTCGACACGTTGGATACTATTTCCTGTACAATTGGAACATCTAATTTTAAGAAGTTTGTCATAAGTTGGCAATGAAATATTATAATTAGAAAACAAGATACTATTATTAATTTAAGGAAACAAGTTAAAAATAAGATATTTAATTAACGACAAAAGAGTACATCTCATAGAAAGACGAAGTTTTCTTATAGTCTTTATTGCTGGAGTGGTAGCGTTTAGAATTTCATTCTGGATAAATAATTGTAGTAATTCGTTTATATCCTTAATTTTTTAATGGGTATGATTATTTTTCATTTTGAAAAGTAAGCAATCATGTCGACCATCTGATAGTAAATGGCCACTGCCGCCCATGGACGTCGGTAACCAAATTCATGAAGAACAGGCATACTAACTGAAGCCGGTCACGGATGCGTTGCCTCTCTTTAGGACCAGGATGGTCACATATATGAGTGGCCGTAGAAAATCTGATAGTAAATGACCACTGCCGCCCATGGACATCGGTAACCAAAAAGTCGGTCACGGATGCGTTGCCACTCTTTAGGACCAGGATGGTCATATGAGTGGCCAAGATCCACTAAAACGCAGCCTTCCACTAAAACGCAGAACTGCGGTCTATGTTAGTTCCCACTATATTTTAACTTCCAATGAACTCAAACTATTGAATTTTTGTATTTTGAATAAGTATATGTAGCCTCTAAAAATAGTGTAGTATAAACTAACCTGACTTATAATTTCACGGACTTCCAACAAAAATGATTGCGGCATTCCCCCGTTAAATCCTTCCGAGCATCGAATCCCGAATGACGTTAATGACGCATTAACCACCGTACAATTGTGGACTTGATCTGGACGTCCTAGTGGAAAAAAGATACTTAAAATATGAATAATAATAATGTTTAAATTGGAGTATTACATTATAAAAAAAGTTCCTATTTTTTTTTTAATTATAAGCAAGTCGGATAAAGAAAATAATGTATATTTATTTACGATCTCTTTTTATAACTGTGGTAAAGAATAATCTGGTTATAGTTTTGGCATTATCCTTAATATAAATTAAGATGATTATTTGATATTTGTCAATATATTCATTAGTACTTCTGAACAAAATTCCTTTGATCTACTTGAATTCAAATTTCAAAATTTAATTGGTATCATTTAAAATTAATACAACATCAATATCGGATCAATCGTTAAATATTATTACGACTACCTTTGCTCATTCTAATATAAATGAACCATAAGCTCACCCATCAAACTGAGACGGAAGCACGAAAAATTTTCATCAATATTCCTTAGATGTTTTGAGCAATGAAAACAAATCATTTAGAAGAGAAAATTTGGCACGGAAATTGTTTGCCCATAAGCAATGAATCAAGGGTAGAATATTTTATGTGACTGCTTATTACCTACAATGCATATATTTTGTACATCGAATACGAGACTATCTTATTGGCATGATAAACGATGTAGCAATAAAAATAAATCATAAAACAAAACAATTAATTTTGGGTTCGCATGTCGAGTATGATAAAGGTTGGAGCAAGTCAATAAATTTAAGCCTTTAGTAAAATATATTGACGATAAAAGTCAGTTTCTATATGTACCGATCGAATCGGTTAAGTCAATTAGAATGTCTCTGATTGTTATCTAATCAAAAGAGCAAATATGGGAAATTAGCTAAGCCAGGGATTACATAAAACATAAAATTTAGGGCCACTTTCTAAGAGTCGTCCTTGTATTCGAAAAACATTTTTCCTTTCTAGATTAAATTTTGTAAGTTATTAAACGAAATAAATAAATGCCTACAGATTGTATCCCTTAAACAGCCTTACTTAAAATCTTGATAACACAACTTTTAGAAACGCACTGTTATGCAAGGGTCTTCCTTCAAAATGGGACGAGGACAAAGTCGAGTATCAAGAACAAGTAATAAACTCAAATGCATTACAAACTTTCCCATTTATAATATAAGTAATATTCTAACATACCTGCAGCAATGATATGGTAAACGCAGGGAACACGCTGTTTCCCGATACGGTTGTGTGCCCAGCAGAGCAAGGTGCCGTAGTCCATTTCCGTATGAGGAGTGTAAGTGACGGTAGAACTGGTTCCGGCTCTGGACACATAAGTGTCGCTCACTTCGTTGCTGTTCGCAGTATTGTTGAAGGTCCATCGGAACTATAAAGGACGCTTAGATTAAACATAAGATCTAAGGAAGGTCAAGGTTAAGGTAAGGTTTTTCTTAAACGTTTACCTGGTGATGGAACCAATGTAGTTCGACCTGTTAAGTGCCACCGCCCATATTTCTAGCATGTTCATCTTGTGTTTCGGTGAGAGGCTGTGGATGCCAGCTTGTATTTGAGACGATTATTTTAGTACTAACGAGTAACAACGCATCTGTGATCGTCTTCGCATAGGACACCTGTTCAATGTGAGGTTGCTTACAGATGACCATGGGTGGCAGTGGCCACTTCAATTGAGCTGCATGCTCATCAGTAGGATAAAAAATCACAATAATACGGTAGCATAAAATTAGAAGAAGAAAATCGATATAGACAAATAAAAGATAAAATAAGAGAATTTAATAAAATTAATTAATTTAATAATAAGAGAAAATGAAACCCGGGAAATTATTTAAATTAAAATAAAGGAAGTTCAAAATATAAATTTCATTTTCGAAATCAAAAAGATGTGAAAAATAAGTAATGAAAACCACATTTACATTTTTCTTTTTCATATTTTACGTAATTTCGCAATCAGGATTAAGAAACCACAAAAGGCGGAGAAAAAATAATTTAGGAAAATTTTCCTTATCATTATAGAGATTTTGAAATGAAAAACACAAACATGACAAATAATATCATCATAAAATGTTTTGACATTTTTTCATTTAAATTATATGAAAGTAATATTAATATCAAGTACTGTGCCGTGTTCGCCTTGTATAACATCACTCTCTTACTTCCCGTGGTTGTTATAGGAGGCGACTGAGGTACAAAAATCTAGAGACAGTCAGCGTTCTAAGAAGACGTATAATACAACCCACTGCGGTAACCAACTTGCTTGCCAGACACGGTAACTATTTGAAAAACTCTCCATAAGAAGACGCTTATGTTCTGCAGAAGACCTAAAAAGCTGATAGATGTATAGATAAACACTTTCTACACTCTCTACACTCATAGCCCTATATTAGGATTTTCTTCTGTGCCGTAGGTGCCATGAACACACAAAGACAAATACACAAACATCCAGACCCAGATACACAAAGACGAATAAACAAACACCCAGACCCAAAACAGAAATCTAAACTCATCATTCACATTTCTGTCCGGCCGGGGATCGAACCCGGGACCCACTGCGTGTCAGACCGGTATGGTGAGCACTCCGCCACGCGGGTCGTCGTATGAAATGATGAAACACCAATTTAATAAAGAATATTAATATTAAACATAACATAAATAATTATAACATAACATAAAGCGCCTCTGTCTATACATTGCATATATTTGCAAAAAGGTAGATATCAATGTAGGTAGGAATAATTCCAAAATCGTTGATGAAAATAATTTCACCAAGCCGTATATCACGGCACGTAGAGGTTATCGTACGATACTATCATGCACAGGTAATTCGGATGGCATAGGCTCAGATAATAAGCCCCAAGCCAGATTACGAGCTCAAACCGATAATTGCGGCATGCAGCCTAATACCACAAAGGGACTAGTTAGAAATCTATGACGGTAATATCCTTCATTAGGTAGAAAAGCTTACTTATTACGCAAGCCATATTGGAGTCATTAGCTGAGAGATGCGATGGTTATAATTATATGTATGTTTTACTTTGTAGGTAACTTTGTAAACATGCAACTATTTGATACTGCCTTAAGTGATGTTTGTATGACTAGTTACCCTGGTATTGTTTGTACTATGTAAACATGTACTATAATCAATTATAACTAAATGACAAATAGACAATTAGAATCCGACTGATGTATTATTTATGGATTTTTACTGGATGTTGTGTACTATTTATGTAGATACTCGTAATAATAACCAAGAACAAAATAAAATACATGTTTAAATTTCATTAAGATACGTAAGTATGTATGTAACTGAAAAATTGACTTTTTATTGAAGGCACGTTTATTTGACGTAAATGTTTTATAAGTTTTAAGTTTTTATTATAGTTTTAAGACAAAATATAGTCACAACAAGAAGCCATCAAAATAATTGATGTGGTATGTCCGAATGAGATGTTCTTCCTTTTTTTACATATTTTTCCTTCTTAGTTGGATCTTGATAATGTAAGTTACAAAATTGTGATAACTTAACTTGAAACCTATTCGCGACAATTGTTGGGACCTGTGCAATCGTTTTGATGATCCATGCGTCAGAGTTCGTTACTCCTGTGACATAAAAAAATTCAAGCCTGCCGCAGTTGAGTGGTGTATAAATATTTATACTCACGGTAACCTCGGGCGGGTTGGCGTCAACGTGACACGTAATATGCGCGCGCTCCTGCTTAGCGACTCCGTGCACCCTTTGTTGAGAACTCCTGCACGTTGGCGCGTCTGTTTGACATATTGGAAAACTTGTGTTAAGAGGCTTCACAGTTCACATGTAGAAGGAGGCAGACAGAAAAGTTTTGTTTGAGTACCGCTTTTCAAATGGATGTGGTTGATCGAAGTTGAAAGTATGTGTAATATACGTTTAGTCTACACTATAACGTCTAAAGCGAAATATTTTCCAATATTCCTATTGTTTTTACATTAACATTTTCGATAGCAACACAAAATGTTAAAAATATTATATCTAAGAACGTGATCAACAATCCCTGAATATATGCAGTTTATATACTAAAAGCTATATTAGCTATTTATTTATAGCTATTTTCTTAGTGCAAAAGTTGGGGATCATCTCGATAAAACACACAATTCTTTGCATTTTTATAAAAATACTGCTTAGAGTTTTAGAAGTTTAACATCTTTATAATGCAATGGTACATAAAAGAATATCTTATATAGAGTAGGTTGATAGCGTGAAATATTTATATTCGCAAAGTAGCAACGTAAATAATATTTAATAGTTTAGTATATTCAAAAAAATTCGGTTTTTATTGTCATTACTGGAATGACGATACGTCTTTCCTCATCATAACCATAAAAATTTATATATCAACTTACATAAAACATCTAGTGTGAACGGTTTGCTCTCCCCGTCACCCTCCGCGTTAAACCCTACACAGGTGTAGTTCCCTGCAGTCTTCCTTCCAACCCCCTGGAGGACCAGGGACTGGTTGCTGATGATGATGCCTTGGCCCACATTGTGGTGAAGCGTCTTGCCCTAAACAATGGAACATTCTTCGATTTAATAAATCTAAAAAACAGAGATTTTTTGTTGTCATTTGTTGAAATATAAAAAATATAAAGAACTATCGACAGTGTTTTGTTCTAATAATAAAAGTAAAAATTGTTGTAAGTTTTTATTAATGGAGCCAACAAGAAAAGATATATTTTTTTAAATAATAATTATCGTATTTTTTTTAAATATTATTTATTGATTGAAAATCGATACTGCTACAGTCCGTACGTTGATTCTTCAGATTAGTTCGGATTTCATAAAGATATTTATCCTATATCGTCGACTTCATATAACACAAGACTTACTGACTTACCAGACTATACCAGAACTTTTTCAAACTAACACTACTACGGGTACTTCAGAATATCAAACAGATGAGGCATAAAAAGAACAAGTGACAAAGTGACAAGTTAAGGTTTAAAACTATCTTCCAATGTAAACGTAACTCAATAACTTCATAACTTACATTATGCCTCCATTCCACTTTATAGACATAGGGATGCGCCTTGATAATGCAGTCGAAGTAGACATCGGTGCCTTCTCTTATATTGCTCGGGTCGAGATTCGTGCCTAACCGGACAACTGTTTCCGGCACATCTGCGGACAAAGTTCCATCTTCAGTAAGGTTATAGATTGACTAGCAACGAATAGTGAGTAGCGAGAAGAGCCTATTCATATTGAGTTAGAGTTACTTATTAATATCTTTTTATTATTAGGCAATAAGTATTGTTATACTAAACCTTGCTTATCTTAGTTATTTCAAGGAAAATGATAGTCTTTTATTATTTAGGTTTAACAGGAACGTGTAACTCTTACAGGAAATCATTAATACAGTTTTTATTAGGAGAATTTCTCGAATATAAGCTCTGTTCTATGATTAGGAGGAGAAATTATTCTTTAAATGGGAAGAACTTATTGTTTTTTTTTGTCAAAATTTTGGAGTCTACGTATTCTGAAGATCTCCTCAGCGTAGGATACAATAATTTTAGAAATTAACCGTCCTTTTTTTCGCCTACCGCCGCTTTTGGATATCTCCCTTAAAAAATTCAAATCTATGTTAATTATTCGGAAGTCACTGTTGCCTATTAAATTATTGTATTATATTATCGTCATTTTGTTAAATCCCATAAATCCTAATCCGCAAAAACTCTTCTACGAGTAGACGCAAAATACGTTTGAATTTCTTAATCAGAAACGAACATGAAAATTTATTTATTTTTGCACAGGAAGTTATGCTCCTTAGTATATGTTCCTTAATATAATAAATTATGTTCCTTAATAATATTTTATCACAAGCGAGAAAATCGTTTCATCGCTTATTATATACGCACAAAACAGTAAGTTCCAAACTAGATTAAACTTCATCCTTACAGAATTTCTCATTTCAAACTATTATTTTCTTTGTAAAACTGGCATTTTCTGAACTATATTTTTGAACTCATTAAAAAAGATTACATAACAGTTGCTTCATAATTTAATTTATTTTGTTTTATATATTAGCACAATACAATTGCGCAAGAGATCATTTTGAGATGCTTCCGTTAAGAGCTCAACATGCCATGTATAGGTCTTATCCAGTGTAGCATGTGGTGTTCATTTGCATTGAATATTGTTATTTTTAAAATCTTTAAAATTGTCAAAATTAAAGTTAATAAAAAATAAAGAGTAACATACGAGTAGTTTAATATATATTGTGAGGATTATTTTATATTTTTTTGAAGGATTGATTTGAAGTAGCAAACGAGCATGATGGTAAGTGGTTGTGGTGGTGGGAACACCTGTAAGCAACTTCATATAGAACAGGGGTTCTATCTGAAGTCTATCACAGATGCGTTGCTACTCCCGAGGATTAAGATGGCCGCCTCATATATAAGTGAGCCGGCAACCAAACCCTTCCAACGAAACGCAAGAACTGCTTCACGCTAGAAATAGGTGTGGCGGTGGTATTATTTATACATACATTTTAATTCAACTTACACTGAATATCCAACATCCAATCGTCTTCCAAAGCCGGCATGGATGGCATCTGGGGGTTTGATGCTCGACAGGACAGTTTCGCTCCAGCGTCTGCTTTCGTCAGTTGCAGTGAGACTGTCGATGTCGTCGTATTTCCATCGGTTGAAAGCTGCAGACAAAGAACTAATTTAGTACCGAAATAATAAACGGTATTCAATTTAAGTTCATTTTCATGTTGTAGTGATTTTGAAAATTATTTGTCATCTAAACGAAACTAACTGAACACAGGAAAGGTTTACTAATTTACTACTGCATAAAGATCTGACCACCACCGCCATTTTGTAGTCACCACGTTGGTTCTTTTTTGGTGCGTTTATCTAGCTTAAAATATTGTTTTTTAAAGCATTCATCATGAGTAATAGTAGAACATGAAACATACAATATAATAGATTTTAATTTATCATCAACTGAAGTGCCTACCTCGACCGCTCGACCACGCGGGACGACCCGCGTGGTCGAGCGGTCACCATACCGCTCTGACGCGCAATGGGTCCCGGGTTCGATTCCCGGCCAGACAG
>DWNE01007589.1:0-12134 GCA_018249875.1 Cecropterus toxeus | reverse complement strand
TTGTTCATAACATTTCGTAATGTTTGTTTGTTTAGTGGTACATAAATTACATTTTAAAATTGGTAGTTCGTTTTTTTTTCTTTTTTTAGACTGAAGTAGCATACGAGCATTAAGTAAGCGGTAACTCCCCCCATGGACATCTGTAAGCAATGTCGTATATTCGTCGATCACAGATGCGTTGTTACTTGTGTGAACTAGGATGGTCGCCTCATATGTATCAAAAATTGCTTCACGCTAGACATAGGTGCGGCGGTGATACCTCCCCGGTCGAATTACATGGTTCTACCACGATGCTTTTCAAAACATTGCATGAAAATATATGTTTTATTTGAACTCTATTAGGTTAAGTAAAACGTACCAATATGACGAGAATGTACAGTTTAGTTTTCATGCATCAATATCCTAATTGTTTTCACTTTCATTTGTTACGTACCGAGGCTTTCCCGACGAGTGGTACAGATGTTATCTCTCTGACAAATGGGATTATTACGAGACGCGATTAATGTTATGCAATTTGCATAAAGAGGCCTCCGCAAACTCCTTTACACCGTGACCCGACAAGGAATTATGATCTTCTTAATATTATAAAATATCACGAGACAGGCCATTAAGACCTTTCTGTTCACGGGGATATTTCACGTCTGAGCCATCACCGTTATGAGATTTTGCATCGATCATGACATAAGTACGCAATAATTCAATTTTAATTAACGGTGTGTGAAAAATAACCAAAATTATGATCGTACCAAGGTTGCCAAATATGTCATGACCGCAATTGTTTGGTGTGGTGCCTATGTTGTATTGTAACTTCGACCGATACTTGTTGATCGCGACGTTGATTCTTAATATAATTTCAAAAAAAGTTAAATTGTTACTGTAATTTCTTACATCATTAGCAATGTTGAGACTTAGCTAACTTAGTGACAACTAACTGAGTACTCAAGTACGCTTATTCCGACGTAGCAAACAAACATCATTTAAATGATAACATTATTATTATCGGCTCACTTTTATATGAGGCGACCATCTCAGTCCTCGGGAGTAGCAACGCATCTGTGGTCGACTTCATATAAAACCCCTGTTCTATATGAAGTTGCTTACGTATGTCCACGGGCGGCAGTAACCAGGTGGGCTGCTTGCTCGTTTGCTACTTCATATTAAAAAAAATGTATCGGACGAAACATTACGATTGATTTTATCCATTTAATCATAACAAAAATAAAGAAATGCTGATTTAAACTTCACGTAGGAACCGGTACAAGCCTAACGGAAATAAACTAGCAATATACTGCATGAATAATTACGTAGGAATTTGGAAATGTAAACTAATTCAACGGTTTGACGTGAATATCCGCTGTGGGATGATGTTTACATAATGCTTTATAGTAATGTGCTCTCGCTCGCGGCGACGCCTGCGTGCATCCCTGTTTTTTTGGATTTTTACTTGGATCCTTTCAAAATGGCGAGTATAAATCAACCTAAGATACGATCGCTACACCTAATGCTCGCGTGAATTACTTTCTGAATTTCGGTATAAGGGTTTGCTTCCCGGTTCATTTCCATTTATGATCCTCCGAATGACAAATTATTTAAGAATACTGACTTCAGGTGACCTTTATGTACGAAGGTGCTTTCATGTGTCCACGGGCATAGGAAGCACTCGCTATCGGATAGACTGCATAGCGACCATGCTATTACAATTTTGTAAGTAACCTACTAACCTACCTCTAGATTTTCGAAAAAATCAACGCTCGATATAGCCTTGTCATTATTCGTTGCCCAAATTTCTAAACTTAAGATTGTCCTGAATTATTCATACTGCACTTATAAAATGAATAAACTTTGAAATTGTGTGCCTATAAAACCTAATAAAATGAAAGACATACTTCAGTATTCAAATACATAATATGCATTCAAATACATATTTATGTGCGAATAGATACTTGTACTTCAATATTTATTTATATATGTATAAATGTACAATATCGATTGATGGTTTTGATGTTCATCGTAATACACTATTACGTAATTTCAAAACATACTTATAATACATACTTTTATGCGCCGAGTGATTTACATTTTTTAATACAGGAATTCCATTCAAATTGAAATCACATTTTGGATTAGCATTGATAATCCACATTCCATGACATACATTACATAATATGACAAGTTTAAAAAAGGGCAAGAGTTTTATCGGGGATTTGGGTTATGTATAGTTTTTATATTTTAAAGCAGGGTTTCTCAAACTTACGCCTTCGCGCCCCCCTTTTGGATATTAAAAATTACGAAGAAGACCTTTAAATCTTAGAGTAGAATAATAAAGGTTTAAAGTAAGAATCAGAAGGGGTAATGAATATGGGATGTTAATTAATAACAAATGGGGTTGTTCCATGAGCAACTTTACTTTTAAATAGAATGTGCGCCATTGTCTAAGTAGCCGTCATTACCTTATAGCCGTATAGTTAGCCGTCATTTTGATGCGTACTCCCTACGATTATCGTGGGTACCCCACTTTGAGAAATCCTGTTACAATAGTATTTATTTAAATTGAATTCAGTGTTGTATTTGTATTGCACCATTTTCTTTGGTTTATTAATATATTAAGAACTTACATATTAATGTGATATGTAGAATGGTCAAGTTATACAACGCATGCAGTGGGCCTCTCAATATAAGTATGGATATAAACTTACAATCTGTAAGTCAATTCAAACGCACAATTAAAACTGTAAACGGTAACATCGTTAAAACATTAAAATTAAAAACTCGACTGCTTAAAACGAAATTTTCAAATTTTGAAAATAGTCAAGTAAAAGTATTACAATATAATATTTTGATTTGGTCTATTTTTAGCTTTTATTTGATACCCATATTGTCTCAATAGTAAAAAAATCGTTCCTTCCCCTCCTTTTTCTTCTATTTCCAGGCGCCATGTTTACAAATTATATAGCCCATGTCACTATGCAAACTAAGACAATTCTAATGATATGTCACACACACGTCACAGTAGCGCGTGTTTAGCGCGTGCCAAAGAAATGGATATACATACATACAAACAAACATTCATACATATATACATACGCTTAAAAGATATCACCCTCATTCTGATGCAGTCGTGTAAAATATGATTTGGCCTACTTTGATGTATTTTAATTTACAAAAAACTGCGTTATTATATAAGTACTTCATACGTACAGTTCAAGGCTATTAAACAAACCGTTGCATTCCCATAACAGTACAACTCCGAATTAGCATAAAAAATGGGATGCCATTCAAAACTGAATATCGCACAATAAATTAACCTTTCATAACTAACGTATAAATCGTTCATTACGTAGATACGTAGAGATTAGGGATGTTAGTATTGGAGATCCGAAATTTAAAACAATAATCCGTAATTGTAACCGTATCCGATATAGAAGTTTCAGATATTCGGACATGTTTCAAGACATGTTTATTTTTACTTATAGTAAATAACTCTTAAATTGATTATGTAGCTATAATAATAACTGATACGACTGATTGTAAAAGCAAATGATAACATAGAAATAAAACCAAATTATAACCTATTTTTTTTCTAAAAAACAATTTATTAAGTTGAAGCTTACAAAACATTAATTAATTTAACAAATAAAACATGAAAAAATAACTTAAATGTAAAACGAAACATATTGCCAAATTAAATGAAATAAAAAAGCTGCATGTGCAAATTTGTATTTCATTTACATTTGAAGTTCCTTAAAAACATGATATCCGTACCGGAAATTATCCGAATATAACGGATAATTCGAAATAATTACATATCCGTAACCGTATCCGAAACCGCTATAAAATTATACCTATATTATTCCCAGGAACTTTTTGACCTGGTGCCTTTCCTCCACCACACCACTCGCCGAAGGATGAAGTTCCATCCACACCAGCTGGACTCGTGGCGGACCTCTACGGTTCGGTTTGCACGCTCGTTTTTGCCACGGACGTGTAAGATGTGGAATGAACTTCCTCCCGAGGTATTCCCGGTGCGCTATGACATGGGGTTCTTCAAAAAAGGTGTGAAAAGAGTTCTCCTTCAAAGCCGGCGATGCATTGGCGACTCCCCTGGTGTTGCAAATGTCCATAGGCGACGGTGACTACTTACCATCAGGTAGCCTGTCTGCCTTATAGTTAGGCTTAGGTATAAAAAAAAAAAAATATCCGGTAACCAGATCCGAATTTTCACATCCCTGCAAGAGATATGAACACGGAGATATATACACGGAGACAGACGAGATGCGGAGATGCGTCCGATGTAGTACGAGCCAGTTCGATAATATCTAGCAGTGCATCTTAATTGCGTAAGCGATGCCATGACATCGAATGCATTCGGTCCAAGAACGCGGATGGCGCGCTCCGCTATGATCTAGTTAAGCTCGTAGTGTGAAGAAATAAGTAAGATTCTAATTCGAAAATGTACATTGTAACCAAATTAATTTTATATTAAATTCCTTTTATAAAAATAGTAAAATGTAGTACGAGCCAGTTCGATACTATCTAGCAGTGCATCTTAATTGCGTGAGCGATGCCATGACATCGAATGCATTCGGTCCAAGAACGCGGATGGCGTGCTCCGCTATAATCTAGTTAAGCTCGTAGTGTGAAGGAACAAGTAGTTTAATTAGATAATATACATTGTAAGGAAATAAATTTTATAATAATTTCCTTTAATAAAAATAGTATAAAAATATAAAGCCCAATAAGGTACGGGTACTTAAATATATTGTAATGAAATATGTGAGTATTGTTTAAGATATTATTTAGCACCTCAATATTTCATATTTGAATAAAGTGGTTCGTATTAGTCTAACATTCAAATTATTTTCACTCTACGGTTCACGTTGATTTTTTAAGAATAATAAATATTATTATCAGAAGTAGGTATTAAGTCCGATCTACCTGAGTTAGGTAAATATGACCGTGAGTATTTTCTCATGAATAAAAAATGTTAAAAATTATCTACTTTTTTTTTAATAATTTAAAAGGTTTATGTAGCAAGTACGTGTATTAATAGTTCTATTTTAGTGAACAATATATATATATTTCTAGTGCATACATATTATATTGTATGCGTTTGTATTTGTATGTGTTATGGAGTTATGACTGCAGAAAGTGTTACAAATTTATTATTAACCGACTTCAAATAAGGAGGTTCTCAATTCGACTGTGTTTTTTTTATTCTTAAAGTTTATTTCATTATCAAGAAGGGTCATACTTAGAGAGCAAAGGGGAACACGCCACGCAGATGTTGATAAAGATTTCACTGCCCTGTATGTTTTGTTCGAGCGGTTTCACAATGCGATGCTCGTAAATTGAAATATTATCGGACTTTAATATTTATTTATTATTTCGATAAGTCGGGGACTGATGTAACTTACATAATTACATAATTATACTGACTTTCCTTTATTGGAAGTTTTTGTTAAAAATTAAGTTTACTATTTAGTTCATTATTAGCCGAAAGAGCAGATGTTCTTTTCAAATGAAAATGAAATCAAAATTGAAATCAAAATGTTGTAAAGGTGGTCTTTGTTTTATGTAAAAGGTCTCTTTGTGTATAGACTGGCGGTAAGATCGCTATCAAACGTGTCTGAAAACTCGCTTAAACTCATGTTTTTTCCTATGTATGAGGCGCTCCAATGCTGACTTAAAGTATCCATCTTTGACCGGCTTTAGGTAATACTAGGCACTAAGACAGTATTATTTGGTTTTGGTGACAGTTTTCTATAGATGGCATTGACTTGATGACATAGTAACATTGCATACATAGATCGGGGGGAAGCCCATCTTATTTTAAGTTCGTCAATTGCCCAAATAGTTGGTAATTGTGAAAGTAAATGATCCTACACTTACTAAAAAAACTTCAGCGTTTCGATAAGGATCTATTAATTTTTCCTAAATACTTTACAATACGGTGTCGACCCATTCAATATGTAAATTTACTTTACTTAACCCACAAGCCGGGTGAAAAAGGTAAATATATTTTATTCACTCGCCACACTCTTTTTGAGGGCGCCAAGAAGCCCTCAGGGTTCGCAAATGTGTTGACCGAGTTAACGAAACGTGCTCATTCGCGGGTTGCGTCGATTAGGCAGACGCAAATGCCGAACATATCTACATGCATATTTGCGTCTTAGGCGTCAGTTCTGCCGGCTTTCACTAGCATTGTTGTCATCGCTCACGCATACCGACTTTCGCCACCAAACTCAACAATTTGCTTTAACTTGCGACTTAAATTTCTTGTCACTTGCGAAATTCCTTCCTTGCGTCATATAAAAAAAGATTTGCTAAAATATCTCTCGGCCAATTATAGTTTCTTTTTGCGATGAGGGAGCGGATACGCGGGAAGAATGCGAGGAATCTGGTCGCATGGAAGATGCTAATTGACTATCAACAGGCGTCACCAGTCTGGAAATAAGCGCCTACCATGGAATAGCATTATGGCTTGCAAATGAGTTAAGTTTTTTGAACCTAACTGTTGCCTCTTACAGCATAGGACGTAATGTGTCCACCGGTTTTATTAATGTCCACTGTCTCGACATTCTTCATTATGTATACGAACTTGGCATTCTATATCATAAATTATATTTTTCGGATTAATGACTCAGTTAATGCATTACTTTTTGATTAAATTTTAAAACTGTATTAGATGTATTTTATTTGTTATAACTTTAATTAACTTGAAGTCATCTTTTAATCGTATTATTACGTTTATTAAACTTGTTTAAAATATGTTTACTTATAAACAAAACTAATAAAAAATGAAATCTCTATTATTTCTTACTCCTACTATACTGCTACATCCTACTGAATGTTGTTATAATAAAAAATCGATCTATTAAATGCGTAGGGTATTTTAAAATATAACTTATAAAACCTAGAAATGTCATAAACTCATAGTAGGGGTGAATGTCGAGACGAATAAATGGGGCGAGGGTAGCATGTCGCATTAACGCGACTAAAATCTAGCTTTGATGTTGCATGTGCGCTAAATAACTTTATTTGAGTGTGTTTATTTGTAGCAAATTATTTCGTGTATTCTTCAAGTTTATCCTGTTGAATTTATAACTTTTATTAATAAAATAAACATTTAAATGTAATCCTGTGCCGTAAAATTGTTATGCCGCTGTACTTAATAATAATGTATGATGACCTTCTGTAATTTTAGTTTAATTTGCAATGAAGTGAAGATTTTAGAATATTTTAGAAGATTTTACTACCAATATTTACGTTATTTAAGATTGTAATATTTTAAGTTTGCAATGGAGTGAAGATATTATTCAGTTGCCGTGCGATTATAAATATGTATAGTATGTATAAGTATTTTATTTAAATTGTTGTCACAAGAATTTCAATAATAAATTAAATTAATGTCCTGAAAACCTTAGTAGGGGCGAATGTCGGGACGGGTAATGACGCGAGGCTAGCGAGTTGCAGGAACGCGGCTAAATCCTAGCTCTAATTTGCATTAGTGCATCTATTCCTGGATAGACCTGTGTCCTGTTTCATTCATATACAGGTAACTAATTAAACGTGTATATTAAGTTAAACTGGAATTGTCTCGCGCGTTAACGTCGTCATCTGTAGGGTTGAGGTATGACAAAAATGTATAATTAAGTAATTTTATGAATTGGTTTCTGTTTTTGGAGTTTTATTTATAAGTCATTAGATTCCCGCGGTTGCTCCTGCTTCAGTCACGTTCACCATAATAATTGTGTGGATGTTAATTCAGATCATAAACTATCCGTGTGGCAAATTTTAGGAAAATCTGACGAATCGTTTTTGAGTAAACGTGTTACTCGTATAATGTAACAAACAAACATAGTCACAAACTTCCGCATTTATAATATCAGTAAGAAGTAGGATTCTTTTTACTTTAAATTACTTATCAATTATCAGATTGTTTTGTGGAATAATTTTATCGAAATTTTATTACTTTAGTGAATCCTTAAGTCGATTTCTTCTTAGTAAGTAGATATACTGTACAGAATAATTAACGTTATATGGGAACCTCATTTGTAGTTTATACATTACTTGATTGTACATAATTATATAGGTACTAAAAAAATATTACATAGTTGTAAGCCAAATTCAATGTTAAAACTAATTTTGGTTGGAATGTTTAGTGCTTAGACAAATTACTCAGGTAAATCTTATACGCTTATCTGAATCGTAGGTCACGAAATTTAATAGCGTTAGGAATGAAAACGGTCATTGTGCATGGAACTGTTGAAAACACTCCTTAGCATTAAAATAATATCTTAGTCGGGACATACAGACGTCACGACGCGGCCCGCCCGCCGGCGACTGATAAAGCTGAAGACGAAACGTTGTAAGCGACTGAGTAAAAAAATGTTAGGCTAAAGTAACTTTTAACATGGTTTTATGAAATGTAGCAGTTACTTTCTATTGGTTTAAGCTCTCAGGATCCGGGGTTCAAATCCCAGTCATGCTCTGACTTTTAAAATTTTGTCAAATTCAGTCAATTCTTCCACTTGGTAGTTATCAGTGAGTAGATGTCATTGCTCATGCCGGCATAGCTCTCTCATGTGGGCTGGCCACATCGCTCGAAGGACCGATAACCGATGCAGAAGAAAGGTTCTTGGTTTTTGGAAAAAGGAGCACTGACCAGTTGGAGCGATGACCTGAAGAAGGCAGCGGGGAACCGTTGTATTCAGAAGGCACAGGACCGGTTGGAGGGGCGCCGTTTAGGGGCGGCATATGTCCAGCAGTGGACCTCGAAAACTTGATGGATGGATGGAGATGTCATTGAATTTCGTTGAAAGCATTATGAAATCATTATCTCAGTAAAGTGAAAACATATAAAAGGTGTTTTGAAAATAACAAAAAATGTGTCTTACTCATTTTAATCGATACATTTACAAACGAATGGCTCATTTTATTTAATCCCATTTAATAAAAACACTGGTTTTCCTTTCAATGTAACTTATGACATACCTCCGCCAAAAGCAATATTTAACTTTAGGTCAAAAGCACGATAACTCTTCGTATCGGAAAAGTAAGCGAATCGTAAAAGTAATTTATGTTTAACATTTAACACTGAGCAATGCTTGCAAAAATATCTTCACTACGATCGTTACTGACATGACCTAGCGTTCAATCTCGATTCTAATTAGATCATTGGAAAATATTTGTATTTTTATTGCTTATGTTATGTCTTTGTGTTATTTATTTATTATTTATTGTTATTATTTATTATTAACCTAGATATAAAGGGCGAAGTTAATGCATATGTTAAATTGAATAAACAATATAGATAATTATATTCTAATAAATGGTTAAAAATATTTATTTTTGTATTATGTGAGTAGGTGAGTACGTGAGTAGGTGCACTTTGAGCTCTATAGGAAAGGTTAGGATCGTTTGTTCAGAACGTCGCTATTTTATATATTAAAGGCAGTAGCATATTTTGTGCTATATCAGTCAAATTTTGGCAAAGGGGCATTATCTCCATTTGGCAAGCCCCTGATTCAATTTTTGAAAGAGAAAATAATTATATTTCAATGACTTTTCTGGTTTTCAATATGAGACTTGGTATTGTCAAAATATCCAAAACACAAGAAATCAATGTTAAAAATCTTCTCACCCGACAGCGCCAAGAGGTTAATGTCTTAATAATTAACTGAATGAATTTATAATCGTATTTTTACATTAAACAGATTTTTGCCGGATCTTCTTAGTTGAGGTTACGATCCGGTGGCAGTGTAAGCTGTATGATCACTAGCTTTTGCCCGCGGCTTCGCTCGCGTCAAGAAGCATTAAAATAGAATTGATCAAAATCCTTTCTTAGCGGATGCCTACGTCATAAAATGTACTTGCACGCCAAATTTCAGCCCGATCCGTCCATTGGTTTAAGCTGTGCGTTGATAGATCACTATGTCAGTCAGTCAATCACCTATGAGTTACATATATTTAGATTTTTACGTGAAAAGGATTTTTACTGGATCTTCTTAGTTGAGGTTACGATCCGGTGGCAGTGGTGGTGTGGCTATACAAACACGAAGTCGGTTCCGGGTTCGATTCCCGGCCTTACAGACTTCTAAATAATAAATTTAGATTTCTGTTCTAGATCTAGGTGTTTATGTATTCGTCTTTGTGTGTCCATGGCACCCACGACACAGGAGAAAATCCTAGTGGGACTACGAGTGTAGAAAACGTTATTTATGTATTACATTACAGTATTAACTAAGTTCGTTCCTGGCAAATAACTTCCAATCGCTAAACCCGATTAGCATAAGTGCTATCTAGTTGTTGATAGAGTTCTAAATATATGGTTCTAAACAGCATCCTTAGGAATGCTCTATTCTATTATTAAACGGAAGCCGGTTTTGTCTGTATCGCAATTTAATGTACTTGTACTCCTCTATCGGATTAGCTGTTGAGCTATTATTTAATTAGTCCCTTGTACGTAGGAAGACCAAAAGGCCTATAAGACTCTGTAATAGACTTACATGATATCAGAATTTTAGGAATTTGAATGTGGTAGATCTCTTTGTGGTTCAACTCTGGAAGCATCACCGCCACACCCATTTCTACCTCTAGTGTTCTGGTCTGAGAATGTGGCAAAGGTAAACTTATCCGAGGCGTTCCAACTTAGTCCTCAGGGGCAGCAATGCAACTGTGGGTAACTTCAGGACCTGATCTTGTCTGTGATTGATCGATCGTTCGATATTTCTGCATTTGAAAAAGCGGTACGTATTTTTTGCAGAAGTACGATTTTGAAGCAATTGAGTATGTCTTCTTGATGGTAAGTTTTTTTTGTATGATATCAAAGTGGCAAACGAGCATGCAGTCCACCTGATGGTAAGTGATCAACATCTCATGGACATCTATAATCATCCGTATATTGGTAATCGTACCAGTAGTACAGATGTGCTCTTACCCCTGACAGCTTAGTTGCAAAGTCATCATGTATGTATGTCTTTCTTACAACAATCTTCAAACCAGAGTTGCTGTTGGCAACAGCGCTAGACTATTGTATTAAGGCATAAATAGGCGGTGGTGTCTCCTAAATCTAACCAAGATACAGTGGCGTAGCGTGTATTGGCGGGTTTCCCTATAAAAAATTGTATCGGGGCCCTTAGGAAGCGTATTCTCACAAAAGAAAAAATCTTTGCTTAAAATTAAAAGAAATATTTATCCATCATAATTATGTGTCATCATAATTATATGCACGTTGGGGGGCCCCGTGGCCTGGGGACCCCGTATAATTGATACGGCAGATACGGCGGTAGATACGCCACAATAGATTCTACTTTACCACCACCTTAAATACGAAGTATATAATGTATATCCTCTCAATTTGATTTATGTTTTGCAATCTTAAAAGTTAACCATGGAAATGCTATCTCTATATTTATATAGGTGCTTTACCCGTTCAGAAAGAATAAAAGTACTTCTACAAAATATTTGTTTAGGTTTCGCATTCAAAGCACAATGTAAATAATCAATTATAGTATATAACAGTACAAGACATGGTATGTATTCCTTTTATTTACTTGTATCAGAATATATTGCTCACGCCATCTGTTCGCGTCCGTCCTGGACCATAACGAACTAACAAAGTAGACTCTTAATTACAATGCATTTTTTGTTTAACCGTATTTTTGTGTAAAGCTACACATACAAAAATATATTTAAATCGGCCAACGATGTCAGATGTCCCGATTTTAAATCAAAGCCAAAGATGCCGCGTAAAAATGAGTCGGTCCCAATTGTGGTGGATTAATATTCAGTTAAATTGTAACTTAAATATGTTTATATAGTAACGTATGTTTAGTAACACAAAATATTGTATACATAGCCATAATAATTATATTAATCTCAATATTATAATAATACTAAATAAATAAGAGCTTGAGCTCCCCATACATGGAACTGAAACTCAAAAAAAAACATCTTACTCGTGTGGAGTGTCTATAGAAAGGTCTTCAAAAATGACATTGATGTTTCTAAAACCATTTTTTCTCCAATTCGGTCGTTTGAGAAATTTGCCCTTTCAAATCAGCAAAATGTGTTTAACCCCCCCCCCCCCCCCCCTCTTTTTTTAAAAAAAAAAAGAAAAAACCCAAAAAAAA
>DWNE01007588.1:0-12134 GCA_018249875.1 Cecropterus toxeus | reverse complement strand
CTCAATGCCAATTTGCTAGGTGGTAGAACCAATGTAGTTCGACCGGTGAAGTACCACCGCCACACCCATTTCTAGCGTGAAACAGTTCTTACGTTTCGGTGGAAGGGTGTGGTCTATGATGGCTGAAGTCTATGACAGTTGTGTTGCTACTCCCGAGGACTGAGATGGTCGCCTCATATGAAAGTGAGTCAGTAATCAGATATTTCCTCGGAAACAGAAAAACTGTTTTACGCTAGAAATAGGACTGGCAGTGTTCAAGTATACATTAAATTCGTACGTATATTTAAATGTCATAAGGCATTCACAAATAGTACCTTCTACAAATAGTAACGAGAAATAATAACTTCTGCTAATTCTACTCACAAAACTGAATGATAAATCCTAGTAGCTCTCTACATTTAAGTACCTACTACAAACAATACCAAGTCATCTAAGAATAGGTCTTAGTATCAGTGACTATAGCGAGTCCTGTACATCTAAAGTTACAGAAGCTATTCTTTGTCGTGTCGGTAATTCGATCGGGCGCAAATGGCTCTCGCCGCGGCATCGCGTTACAAGACGACAGTGGACGTCCATTTTCTACGCGCTAACTCAACCACTTCTATACCGAATAGGCGTAATACAGAAAGGACATGTAGGCACGACGTTATTGCTTAATTTGTTGAAACTTGAAGTTGAAAATCTCGATATAATATTACTTAGAACAAAGCAAGCAATGTTGTAACCACAATTAAATTATAGTAAGTACTAAGATTGTGCATAGAGTCCTCGCGGTTAAATACGAAACAAAGAGTATGGTATTACTGATATAATAACTTAGTTCTGGTTAAAGTGTGCCAAAAATCAATTAAGAAAAAAATAATAATACATTTGTGTAAATGGGTATGATTTATTTCAACTAATTGGTTGAGATTTACTTATTTAAAATTCAATTGCTACTATTCAATCGCACTCAACTTACAAGGCATTTAAATAAAATAAAAGCTTAACCTTAAGCTTAGCTATCAGTAATCGAATTGTTTAGTAGTACTGAAAACATAATTAACAACTAAATAATTACAATCTTTTTGTACCTACTTTTCACTATTACATTGTATCAATTCAGTTTAAATCTGTATTTCTACTTAATATATACTCTATAAGTTAAAAGACCCCTCACTGCCTCCATGGAACGTGACCGAGCGGCTCTCTTGCGACTGTAACAAAGTTCACTGCTATTTTCCTTCCGCTTTGTTCTCGAGTGCCCTTCTCTCGAGCATATCGCCGGCTTGTTTACACGTGTGGACTGTGGCGCCACATTGTTGCTCTGTTTACATGCACTCGCTATTATGTACGGAACATTCAACGCTCCTGAAGTCTTATTTGCTTTCGCTGTTAGGCGTGTTGATAAACTTAAAGTCAGAAATAGATATTTGTCAGATGTTCGTATTAAAGCGTCTTTAGAGACTGTACTGTATTTTAAAAGCATATAATAGTTTAAAAGTATATAATAGTCCTTCACATTAGTCAAGTAAGGATTGTTAGGAGATGAGCCCCTATCAAGCACTGATAATGTTTACTCTAAATATTCCGCAATACGTTTGAATAATGATAAGTATTTTATTGTAGTGTATATTTGAATGAGTTGAATTGATTGTTAAAGTGTAGCGTATCTTGCCAAACAAGCCTCACGTTTAGTCAAATTTAAGGCAAGACACTGGAGCTATCTTTTATTGTTACGTAAAAATAAATGTTAAAAAAGAGAGAGAAAAAAAAGATATTATACAAACAAAAAAAGACAACTTGCTGAGTTTCTCGTCGGATCTTCTCAGTTGTGATCGTGTTCCAATCCGGTGGTAGTGTAAGAAAAAAATCTTGTAACTGACAATTTTAAGTGCCCCCATAGGCCTTAAAAGACATTTCATTTCATTTCAATGTATAAACCAGAAATAACGAAAAATGGTGTAAAAAACATTTCATTAGACAAAAAACATTTATCAGTGATAAAAGAATATAAAACGAAAAGTACAAGGCATATATAATAAAATCCGTTATGATTTCTTGGTATAAGATTTGCTATCAAAGTTGAAGTGAGCTACTTTATCTTATTCGAGATATTTTATCTTTCTCCTTTTATTTCATTGAATAAAGAAAGTATAATAAGTAGGAAAATTTAACTCAAGAATATAAGTATTGATTTTGAATGTTCAAAATCAATCCTTATACTTATAGACTTATACATTAATGATACTCCGAGTCAAGAATATACTGAATCTACATAGATTCAGTATATTCTTGACTCAGAGTATCATTAAAGTATAAGACTAATGAAAGCAATAGCTGTTTTATGAAATTAAAAAAAAATGTTTTTTTTTTTTATTGCAAAGGCCTACGGGGGAACGAACAATTGCTAGTTGCAATATTATTTACTAGCTGTGCCAATCAGTTCTTCCCTGTTTATAAGAGGACAATCTAATAAAAACAAACATACATAGCGTGATGTTATAAAGCCTAAAGCCTCACACGATAAATTTACTATTCAAGACAATAATATTCTTCAATTCGTTCCTGAGATTAATGCGTTCAACCAAACAAACTCTACTGCTTTATAATATTAGTGTATGTAGATTACACTGCCCTTGGATCGGAACATGACCTCAACTTAGAAAATTGTCTTTGTTCTTTGTATAACTTTGTTTTCTTAACCATCCTGTTTTTCACGTGGACTATAAAAGTTAGCTCCAGTACCGTGCTTTATATTTGAGTAAACTAGACGCTTGTTTGGCAAGACTTAGACCGATATAATAAAGCCCTATAATATTTTTAATATACAAATCCAAATAAATTGTAAGGTATATCAGTAGAATTTATTTAACAAAAAGGGAACTTGAGTTGAGACATTACCTGTACAAAGGTAATGTCTCAACTCAAATAAACAATAATAGTTTGACCAAATCGCGTAGCAGTGAATGGTGTTGTTATTTATTTAAATGAATTCACAATATATAATAGTTACTTCTTCTTCTTCTTCTTATCCAAGTTTCTATCGAAAACCGAAAGATATGTCACTTCCTAACCATAAAAATTGCAACAACCTTATGTTTTAAAAATGGATATTATAAACTTTATTACATGAGAGCAGGATGCACAGATTTCCTGACAAAATAAACACCGACCGCCCCTTTATCTCACAGCTAGATGTATGTTTTATTTTTGTTGTGCGCACGAATCTGCATTTTAATATTTCATACTGGCTACACTAACGTGCATAAATGCATTAGCGAAAATTTCTAAAAACATTTTGCTTTACGTGTAACAAAGTTCGCGTATTACTTAATTTAAACTTCTCTTGATGGGTATGAAACTGTGTCTTTTTTTGTAATATAATAATTTAGGAATATAGGACACGCGGCTTGAATATAAATTATTTTAGTAAGCGATTTAAATATATGATAGTGTGTGTGTATTGTGATTATGAATGCAGAATAATATTCACACACAAAGTCACACATATTTATACCTCCGCATATATTACTTTATAGGAAGTAAAAAAACGTATTCTACACTTCGATCAAATATCTACTAGATTAAGCGTTGCATACAAACGCAGCTCGAAAAAATGGCAAGAGTTTGCTATACTACAGTACATATTACGATGATGTAAAACTGAAAGTTAGATGTACTTAACTAAAGAAAGACACTCCTTCAGAAACCTTACTGTTATGGTGGTTGTTTTCGCAATTTTTTAAAGCACACTGAGGCATTATAACGCGTCAGCTCGTTGGCTATGGTTAGACGATACTATATCGAAATAAGAGCACAATTTCATCTGTGCTCTTATTTCTCTTGCCGTTTTTGGAGCCGAGACCTTTAATCTAGTACATATTTGATCGAAGATTCTACACTCATAGCCCCACAGTAGGATTTTCTCCTGTCTCGTGGGTGGATACACAAAGACAAATACACAAACACCCAGACCCAAATACACAGACCCAGAACAGAAATCCAAACTCATCATTCACATTTCAGTCTGGCCGGGGATCAAACCCGGAGCCCTCTACATGTCAGACAGAAAAGCACTGTAAGAGAACATAAAAACTTTCTATATTGTTCATGGCATCAATTAATCTGTGTTCTTAGTATAAACTTATTACGTTTTCTCAAAATCATCTCCGTTTGCGATTTCGCTCATAATGATTTTGTATCGCCGATCAAAATCGCAACTAAAAAGTATCCATAAGATCAATATCCAGATTTTCAACATTACTTTATTGATTTCAAATATTTGCCCAGATATACATATATATATTTTTAAATTTAAAGTTGTATATGCAGTTTATTCCTTTACTTGATAATTATATCTTGCAACTAGAAAGAAGTTTTGTTTAATTAACAACCTCTTTATTGCTCTCTCTTTATGAATAGCATATAACAAAATGTTTGCAATCTAATTGGTCACGTTTATGTCTTATGTCTTGCAAATGGACAAAATATACGAAAATTAAAATTAAACAATATTATAGCTATGTTCTAAAGAGAAATGTACAGAAGTGTGAGCGAACCCTCATTGGGAACGCTGGGAACTGCGTATGTATTTAATGATGTTCCCAGCGGTTTAACCCGCATTTAGAAATAGTAACAATTTCAGAACTTTTCATAGAGTAGGTAGATTCAAAGAAAGTAAAGTCTAAATGTTATTTAAATAAACGAGCCAAATATATATAATTTTTTGTAATCCGGGTGCGTTAGGTTGAATTTTAATCACTTTCTATCACACCCGCGGGTTTCAATTTAAAAAAAATATCCATATCTTTATTAACATTAGTTAATATAAAAAATATAAATATGGGCATTTGTTAGAATAAAAAATATAATTTGGTATATTCCAATTAAAACTGGAATGCAAATATTTTAGATTATTATTTTTACAAAAACACGGACAGAAATTCTAAATATTATACAGAAATCTAAATGTAAATACTTCGTCAGAAATTTATATTTAACTTTAATACATATTTTATTTTTAATTTCAGTATAACAACAGGACAGTCTAGTCGTCTAAACGTCCAGAATCCGCTCAAAGCGAGTTCTTTCAGAGGACAATGGTTTTTAGAAGGTCGGCGTGGAGATGCTACCCTGCGAATAGTACTCGCACCATGGAATATTTGGTGGCAGGTAAAAACTTTACTTGGAATATAAAAGTAATAAAAAAAATAATAAATGAAAAAAAGAAATGAAGATGATAAGAGTACTGAAGAGCCCAAAAAAACAATTTAAAATATTTCAGCAGCAGTGTTTGAGTACATTTTCCCGGGTAGACGACCCGCGCGGCCGTGCGGTCACCATACCGGTCTGACACAAAGTGGGTCCCGGGTTCGACCCCGGTCAGATAGAAATTTGAATGATGTTTAGATTTCTGTTCTGTTTCTGGGTGTTTGTGTATTCGTCTTTGTGTGTCCATAGCACGCACGACACAGGAAAAAATCCTAGTGTAGAGCTATGAGTGTAGAAAGCGTTTATTTTACCTTTTTACATAATAAAAAAGTAGTAAACGAGCAGGCAGTCCAAATATTGGTAAGTGATCAGTGCCACTTATGCCACGCCGAGCCAACTAATCCCAAAGTAACTTAGAGCCTTACCTGAGGTTGGCCACAGATGCATTGCTACCCGTGAGGACTGTGTTGGTACTCGTTGTTTAGGGTACGAGAGACATACTTGATACATCTATGATGGATTTGAAGCTGAACTTTATTTACATAATCCGGTTACCGGCAACAAAATTGTTACTTTAAGCGCTAATTAAACCAATTTTTTTTATGTTTACATTACAGACATTAGTGATCCTGTCAATTATATACAAATACGTAGTACACTTCCTCCTCGGGTATTACATGGATGATTCGTACGGTTACTTGGATATAACTATACTAGTATGTGAGGTTATATTCCTTTGTGATTTATTCGTCCACGTCCTCCACATGTTTTGGGCAATACTAAGACTGCATATACGGATATATAGACGAAGCTATATTTTCTTCGCTTACGACATCTTTTCTTTGGTGCCGTTTACTTTAATATGTAAGTATTTAGGAATATCATCATTACCACTTATTTTTGTCATCAGATAGAAGTAGGGAACGAGCATGCAATCCACTTGATGGTAAGTGGGCCATCCATGGGCATCTAAAAGTAACTTCATATAATACAAGTGTTCTATCTGAAGTTACACAGATGCGTTGCTATTTCCGAAAACTGAGATTTTCATAATAAGTGAACCGACTACCACACCCTTCCACCGAAAAGCAAGACTACTTCACGATTGAAAAGTATGGCGGTGGCACCTACTAGGTCGAACTACACTGGTTCCATCACCTGTTATATTTTAATATCTTCGTTATTAGATAATAACTTAGTTACTTTAGAAAACAGTAAAAAATACTAGGTTATATAGGTTGTAAAAATCAAAAAGCAAAAGTCATTCAATAGGTCGTTGTATACCCGGAAGTTTTAGTTCTCTATTGCAGACAAAGGGAGCTATTTCATTGAAACATATTGATTTACTAGTTGTTTTATTTACACGGTTTTTTTTGTTTCTAGTTTTACAGTATTTTTCTCTACATCGGGTTAGTATAAAATCACGGGACAGCGGTTTGATAGCGTACTACGACTCAAATGTAGTTTGTCTGTCAGTTGTTTCACTTGCAAGACAAGGCTTGCTTGAGTGGCAAGAACCTTTATACGGAATATGCAAGAGTTATTACATTATTTTGAATAAAAAGAACACAAATCTGTATTACACGTCACAGGGTATATCAATATGACAAAGAAAGTCTAAATTCTGTCAGTATTTATTTGTTTCAGTCAAATATGAAAAAGGTTACAACAACATGCTGCTATTTGGTAGATGGCTTGGGATAGGTCGCATATACCGAATATTTCCATATTCCCAGCTTTTAAATGAAGTGGTGAGTACAATTAATTCATTTAAAAGAAATAATACAATGACCTCGGTCACATTATATAATGATAACTATATACACACCGTCACGAATCGCAATCGGCGAAACGTAGTAAAATGTGCTCTCAGCACAAGCCCTAGAGAGATCCTTTACTTAGTGAGTTACCCAGTGGTCTAACAAAAGAGTGGTCAATTATTCAAATAGAGGTAGTTATTAATAGTACACGATCCATTTTATCACAACCTTTTATCACCAGCGGATCACAAATGTCTTGCTTTTCTTAAGGACAGAGATGTTCGTCTCATATAAGCCAGCCGTCATTCATACCCTTGCACCAAATCCAAGAACTTATTCATAAACGCCGACCGTAATATAGTGATATTACCATTTTTTCAAAGATCAGATACAATGTGATTAAACTTAATTGTCGTTAACCAACAAGTGTCGAACTAATAACAATCGAACCTGAACAAAAAAGGATATACGTTTTGCGCAAATAGCGTAATATACGTTACAAGTATTGGAGGCAAAAAGTAATAAATATAAAGAGACCTCCAACAATAACATTTTAATAGTGATTGAACTTTATAAAAGCTCGTATGTACATACAGGTTCAAAATGGCTATCGAAAATGGGTCGCCTACGTAATAAACGGGAACAATTTATTACGTAAGCGAAACAGTTTGGAGAATATTTATAAAGTTTGTAACGTACTCCCTGTAAAGTCCTTTATTGTTGTGTGGAAGGCCACTAATCCTTTTAGCCTATTGCAATACTATTCCACAAAGTTCAAAATCGTTCAGTATCATGAACTTAAATAGCAAACGACCGTGCAAGCACCTGGTAATCTCAAATATGAAATATAATGTCTTATTATCTACTAGCTGTGCCACGCAGTTTCACCCGCGGTTATTAGAGAATAATCTATTATAAAACACACAAACGTAGCGTGATGTTATATAGCCTAAAACCATTCACGATAAATTTACTATTCAACACAAAAAAAAATTCAATACGAACCAGTACTTCTTGAGATTAGCGCGTTCATCCAAACAAACTCTACTGCTTTATAATATTAGTATAGATAGGCCTACAGCGGTACTTACAAAGTGTCAGTTACAATATTTTCCTTAAACTACCAATAGTTACTGCCGCCCAAGAATATTTGTCATCGTCAACTCATTACTATCACACTACTGGATAAGGGTTTAATTTTAAGCTTATATTATCGCGGAATATACTTAATATGTTACGTGCACTCACGATATATGCGATTTTTTAATCTGTTTTTGCCGATATTTCGACCCAGTTACATGGATCGTGGTCATAAATGAAATAGAACGATGGTTATCATTTTCGTTATCATTGACGAACAAGAAGTACATTTTTAAAAATTTTGGATTTCTTTCTACATTTTGTGTTATATTTCTCCAAGATCGTTTCCATTCAAGATAAGAACTCCAATTACTTTTTATATGTCACAATTTTGATCTAAATTTAAATATTTTGTAATAGCTTTATGATATGTTATGATAAAAACAATTTCATCCCGTCCCCTCTATTTTCTATTCAACACCTCATATTTTAAAATCCAAAAACACGTTTGACTTGTAAGTGCGCTCGAATTACCTTCCTTATGGCGCAATTGAGAAAAATACAAATTTATCTGTATGTGCCTGTTGTAGATGCGAATAAACCCATTGTAATATGTTCAGATGCGAAGCGCTCGCAAGAAGCTCTACGTCTTCGAGCACACAGTAATAGTAGTACTGATTCTCCACGGCGGCACGTGTCTATGGTATTCGTTCAACAACTCTCCGATCATGGGGATGCAGAAGTGGTACACGCTCGGATATCCCCCACACGTTAATATGCAGAAGCTTCAGTTTGATAAGTAAGTTTGTAAAATAATATTGTAAAAAGAGTACCTTTAAAAATGAGACCTTCAAAACATACCCGGTGACGTGGGAGTTGTGTTTGTGAATTGTGAATTTTACTCACTAAAACTCTGTAGCAGTCTTTGGTCTACGCAAATGACTCCAGGACCACCACCGGAACGCAGCCGGAGATCTAGAATTAGAATTGCGTGGATCCTCTTAGTCCTTAGTCATCCATTGTCCCACCGTACGGATGGTATGCAGTCACACATATCGTCGTCTTTCCCGGGCTCACTGGCTTGGCGGTTCAAGCTGCTCTTGTCAAGTTCTTGCTACCGGGAATTCCGTTTTGATTGCCTCTCACGAAATTCAAGAGATACTATAGCTTAGCTTCTACAGCGATACATTTTTCCACCTAATGTATGTTAATATGAAACTACTATTGATTAATTTAACATGTATTCTTATATAATTGTCTGTATTAAAAAAAATATATTATTACTTTCTAATTTTATCTTTCTTCTCACATTTGCCCTGGCAGTTACGCATCTTGCTGGTATTACTGTTCCTGTCGACTATTTAATAACATTTTTGGAGACGCATTTCCTTTGGTTAATATTATTTACTTACTATTTATTGAAATCACAGACATATTACTAATATTTTAATTAATTAATGTAATTCGTAAAATATAAGAATATAATAGTCTCTTTATTATACACTTTAAACATGAACAAACATAGCAATGACATACAACATAGATCAGCCGTATGCACTATTACTTTTATTATTTAATTAGTATTATCATCGTCACCCATTATTGAGCCACTGCTGGGCACGGGTCTTCTCTCAGAATGAGAGAGTTTTAGGCCACAGTCCACCGCGCTGGCCAAGTGCGAATTGGTAGACTTCACACACGTTTGAGAACCCTTTTTTAGAGGACTCTCAGATGTGCAGGATTCCTCTCGATGTCTTCACCGTAAATTAGTATACAAGGCTTTAATTTGATTAATAAATGAAATAAAGTAGAAACGTTTAGGAAAAACAACAATACATACAAAGCTTTAAGTCGTCCGATTGATTTGAGCTACACTTTTAAAACACATCTTTAATTATAAATTAAAAATCTATAACTTTGATGTATCGAGGTTAAACATAGAATATATATTTATTTTAGCACTGCCTTGACAAGTGGCTAACATCGTTTCTGATGCTAATCGGCTTCGTATTTGTAAAGTACCGATTTATTGGCATTATCGCCTGGGAGCTGATACTGGAGAACGGACGGTGGGCTAGCTTTGTTGAACAAGTAAGTTGGTCGGTTACACGACAAGGTAAGCTTTAGTCAATTGACCTTATGTGAACCTAACTTAACGTCTGCATGTACTTCTCAGTCGCTTAGATTAATATAGGTAGTGAGTTTTGGGTAATATTACTAGTCTTTTTAAGTATTTTTTACAGCTAGTATAACTTACTTGAAGATGTTAACACGAGTCATATTCAACTAAAGTGACCTTATTTGAACGTAACTTAACGTCAATTCGTACACTACAATCTCTTAGGTAACTTAATAACTGGGTATTAGGTAAAATTACCTTTAACCATATCATACTGATCTGACAAGCACATGCATTCCGGGTTCGATATCCGGCCAGGCAGGTATTTGAATGGTAAATTTAGATTTCTGTTCTGAGTATAGGCCTTTATGCATTCGTTTTTGTGTGCTTATGACCCCCATGACAGGTGAAATTTCTGGGGCTGTTAATGTGGAGGTTTTCATATAGTTTTTTAAGTATTTATTTCATATCTACTATATGGTATATAATATTTTTTTCTTAAAAATTCCTTTTCATTAACGTACACATCGCGTGTACACAATTATTCTATTATCTAAATGTTAAACATCTACCTATATGTATGATAAGTAAATTGTTCCGAAGGTTAAGTTTAGTAATACAAAATGTATACTAATATCTTTTAAGCTAGAGGACCTAAAATTCAACTTGTAAACAACGCTTTTAATATTAAGTCTGCTTTTTGCAACATTGTCATGCTTAATATACCTTTGTACATACTACTACGGTACAGACTAAGCTACTTGGCAAATACAATGGAATCCAAATTCATAGTAAAATTGAAGTTAAATTGAAGCAACTTCAACAATGGATGGCGACAATTAGAAGTAAATGGTTGACTCGGAACAGTTAGAGTATTGCGGATCCAAATCTGTGCATAATTACAGCCTATAATGGCAGCGTTTTGGAGTTATATCGTAGACACATTACATCGTTAAGGTTCTACAGTCTATAATTTGGTTCAGGCTTGTAACATGACTAACAGACTGAAGAAAGTTGGTAAGTGTCATAAGTACGATATATAAAAAAGAGGTTTTCCGGGAATAAACCTAAACATAAAACACAAACGCTTATAGCCCACAGTAGGAATTTCTCATGTGTCGTGCAACATGGACCCAGAACAGAAATCTTAACTAATCATACACATTCTTGTCTGGCCGGGGATCGAACCCGGGACCCACTGCGTGTCAGTCCGATATGGTGACCGTTTCGCCACGCGGGTCGTCGAAGTGGAAAATATTTACAAGTTTGTCGAAGTAGGTGTCAAAAAAGATATAATTAATTTTGTTCATAATAACATAACGATTCTTTGCTCCCCTGACTAAGTTGGAATGTATGTCTTACAACAATATCTTTATGTTTAGTATCACCACATGGTCGAGTACTTAAAGTTTCGTGGCGCGCCAGTAAGTCTGATTGAACAAGCTAAGCAGTACAAAGAACATCTATGGAGAATGAAGGACGGCATTCTGACGTCAGAGCATCTTCTCGAGGTGCCTCTACCTCTGCAAATGGAACTCATCTTCGATATCAATGTAGGACACTTCCATGACACGCTGCTGTTTAAGGGCGCTGGTACTAAAATTGTTACGTGTTAAATTTATAAATTTATTTGTGTGTATATATAGTACAAAAGCGAAAGCTTAGTTACATTTTGCTAATTAACGCAGAGTAACTACTAAAGCTATAATTATGAAATTTCAGACAATAGGTTTATTTTTGGTGTTTATTTTGGATACCTTTAATGAAGAGATTTTTCGATAATTAGTTTATCATTAATAAATAAGAGGTTATTTTTGTACCTATAATACTAATAAATTGTGAAGTAAACGGTAAAGCTGGTAGAACCCTTCAAATTCATACAATACATACAATACATACATTCATAAAAAAAAAGACGCTTTCTACACTCATAGCCCCACACTAGGATTTTCTCCTGTGTCGTGGGTGCCATAGACACACAA
>DWNE01007587.1:0-12134 GCA_018249875.1 Cecropterus toxeus | reverse complement strand
TCTAGCGTGAAGCAGTTCGTGCGTTTCGGTGGAAGGGTGTGGTTGCCGGCTCACTTTTATATGAGGCGACCATCTTAGACCTCGGGAGTAGCAACGCATCTTTGATAGACTTCATATAGAACCCCTGTTCTATATGAACATGCTTACAAATGTCCATGGGTGGCAGTAACCACTTACCGTCAGGTGGGCTGCTTGCACGTTTGCTACTTCATATTTATAAAAAAGAAAATATAACTTAGTATATGTCATCAAAAGTTTGCTGTTTTTCGCGTTCTCTTTTTATTTAAAATGGAAATTTGAAAGTCTGAAACCAAAGGGCGCAGTGAAGACAAAATACTCGCCATCTTTAAATAGCGAAGAATATCTAAATCAAAATAAGCCAATATACTGACCGGTTAAATACGTTACATCCATGGAAAATTTCATGTAAATCGGACCAGTTGTTCTTGAGTGATTGTGTAACACACAGGCAAGCACCATCTCAGTTTTATGTAACAATATATACCTAAACATATATAGATTAATAAATCAACACAAATAATACATCATAAACTTATCAATGCTAATAGTTAATGTGAAAATGTATGTAAATACATAGTAATTACCGAAAACAGAACCGAAGCCTAATTACTTACTTGAATATTAGTTATATTTATTCCGTTTTGGGTGCTAATGAATAGTTAAACGGCGCCGGCGGCAAACAATACCTTTTGTGTGTACAGGATTATGAGGCACCATTAAGCCTAGCGTAAATTATAGTTCGAATTATTATTACCAATATCTTCTACTTACTTAGGGTTCCGTACTCAAAGGGTAAAAACTGTTTTCTATTACTAAAACTCCGCTGTATGTTTATCCGTCTGGCCGTGTGTCCGTCTGTAATCAGGCTGTATCTCATGAACCGTGATAGCTAGGCTGTTGAAATTTCACAGATGATGTATTTCTGTTGACGATGTAACAACAAATACACAGTGCAGATTTTTATTATTATTTCAGTTTGGGTTGTTACTATGTAATCATGAATTCCCTTCAAAGTCTATTTGAAATCAATTTCTTTGTTTCTTGTGATTTACTATGTTTATTGATTGAAGTACCGACTTGATTTGCTTGGTAAAGTACCTAGTACATGGACTCGATGGGGTGTACCGTTATTATTTTCTAATATAAATACTGGATTGTTGTTACTCTGCGTGTTGGGGCTTTCATTAGTTTCGATAGTTTAATTAAAAAAAATTGAATGTAGATTTCTGCGGCGTTTTTTATTTTATCTATTAGAACCTATATTTTTTTAGGAAACTGATGTGATCTTTAATTATTTGAACAGGCTTTTTTCGTCGTAAAGTTTTCTCATTTTTATCACTTTTCAAGTTTGTTTGGATTAACTTTTTTTAGTATCGTAAACGACAATTTTCCAAAAACATATTTTTGTACTTATCTAAATTGTATATGGAACATTTGTGTAGAATATCATCCTTTGAATATTCACTAGTTTGTTTCTTTCTCAATTTTAGAATTTCAAAAGTAAGATTTTCTGCATTCATCCATAAAATATATTAGACTAACCTCAAAATATCCAAACATAATCCACTCTTATCTTACTCCATTTTTCTTCTTTTATTATGTTATAGTATGCTTTCATAAACGACTTATGAATGTAAATCCTCTGATAAGGCTATGGCGGTATTTTTTGTTTAAGAATTGTTACTTTTATTTAGCTCCAATTGTTTCATCAAGATAAACTCCTTCAAAATCTAATCTCCATCTATTAGCGTCCTCATTTGCAATGAAAACTGCACTTATCAATTGTAGGTCAAGAGTATTATCATATCAAAGGACTCCGAAAAGATATGTATCTGATTAAATCCGTTCAAGATCTCATAATCTACTTTCGGCTGTGTTTGATGCTCGGATCATCATATAACAAAACAGTGTTTATCTTTTTGTGTAAACAAAGTGCAGCTCCCATTGCAAGTGTCTTGAATTGAAGTTGAACATGAAACAAAGAAGCAATCTTACTATAAGCAGAAATATACATATGGCAAATATATATGGCCTCAAAGTAAAACTAAGACGTTTTCTACAACGGTTCGTTAAGTCGTCGGTCACGGTTTTGATGATTACATATATATTAAACGATTGGTATTGGAGATTTCGGATGGAGATTTCCTGCTAACCTGTACCTTCTTTCAGATTGTGTTGGAAACTTTAGCTGACTACTCGTGGAGAATACGAATCCCTATCCAAGTTATGTGAGATTACCTGAGTCTTGTGGAAGATAAAAAACTAGATTTTGTTTCGCACATTAGGTATATACATGCTGATTTTAAGGGTTCCGTACCTAAAGGGTAAAAACGGAACTATACTACAACTTCACTATCTGTCCGTCCGTTTGCCCGTATGTCCGTTTATCTGTCATCAGGCTGTATTTCATGTACCTTGATAGCTAGACAGTTGAAATTTTTATAGCATATGTATTTCTGTTGCAGATATACCAACAAATACTAAAAACAAAAAATAACTAAGGGGGCCTCCAACACTACTTCTGTCAAAATTACATCTTCTATGACACTACTTCTTCTATGACGACCCCCGTGGCCGAGCGGTCACCATACCGGTCTGACGCGCAGTGGGTCCCGGGTTCGATTCCCGGCCAGACAGAAATATGAATGATGAGTTTAGATTTCTGATCTGGGTCTGGGTATTTGTGTATTCGTGTTTGTATGTCCATGGCACCCACGACACAGGGGAAAATCCTATTGTGGGGCTATGAGTGTAGAAAGCGTGAGTGTGTGTGTGTGTGCGTGTGTATGACAAAATAACAGACATGTAAATTTTCTTCGTAATCCAGTAGCAGACGTAAACTTGTTTACAGTAATATATTTTGGAAGACACCAAGGAAGTGAATAATACGTTCGCCAATTAAATTAATGTGTTGATGTTTACAATTTTAATGAGGTACGGATGTTTAGACTGTCGTTTAAGATCACGTGTAGCAAGAGAGCAAAATAGTAAACGCGCACAGATCAAGATACAGCCTTCTCTGACCTTCATACTCTTCGAACTGGAACTAATTTCTTTTATGTAATGTTACCAATTATACGATTACGATTTTACAGTTTTATAATAATTAAGGCTTGATAATAATAAATAAAAGCTTTGACGTTAAAAGTTCCACGGCAATAGACGGTGTCTTCATTATCTCTAACGTATGGACTGCTTCAGCCTAGAAATAGGTGCCGTGTTGGTCCTTTTGAACTACGGTGACTGGTTTACCACCTGCGAAATCCCCTTTCTTAAACATATTGCTTGTGTAGAGATTAAACTTGGACTCTATCATGTACCTTTATTTCCACTACGTCAGGCAAGTCTATTACGTTTAAACTCTTTTGCTCTTTATTGAATAGCGCAATAAAACCTCAATTTATATCTTTATAGTGGTTAGTACAGATATCGCCCGTGGTTGTCAATGATAGTTCATTGACTTCAATACGCTGATAAAGCAATACGGTATAGTATTAATTTTGTTTTGTTTGGAAAAAAATAGTTATTTTTTTTTACTTTTGTAATAGAATATATGTACTTATAGTATTGGCCAGGTCGTAGAACCAATGTAGTTCGACCGGAGAAGTACCATCGCAACACCTATTTCTAGCGTGAAGCAGTTCTTGCGTTTCGGTGGAAGGGTGTGGTTGCCGGCTCACTTTTATATGAGGCGACCATCTCAGTCCTCGGGAGTAGCAACGCATCTGTGACAGACTTCATATAGAACCCCTGTTCTATATGAAGTTGCTTACAAATATCCATGGGCGGCAGTAACCACTTAACATCAGGTGGGCTGCTTGCTCGTTTGTTACTTAATAGTTATAAAAAAAATCTAAGAAATTGGTGGACGAAAAAGAATCGAAAAATAACATTATATATGCAACTGTTAATATATGTGTTTATAAAATTCACAGGAAAGATTGCAATGGCAAAAAAATGCAGACAATAACATGAAAAATCTTCTAGCAAGTAATCAAGAAAATTTGAATAAAAAAGATCAACAGATTGATGAATTAAACTTCTTATGTAAACAATTAAGGGAATCCATTACACAACTAGAAAATCAAATAGGGTAAGTTATCATAATAATATTATCACTATTTAATGACAATTATCTTCTGCAGTTTTTGCATGAAAGCGTAAAAACATTCTCACAAACTTTCGCCTTTCTAATATTAGTAAGATTTAAATACAGCTTAGCTTAAAATTTCTCTGTTAAAATATTGATTACTACAGGAACGTATTTGATTTGTAGAGAAAAATCTAACCGTCTCATTGTATTGGAGAAAGAAGTGCAAAAGACGCATATAGAAGTAGCAACGCTAAAAGCAAAGAATGCAACACTTGAAAAAGAAGCAATTGAAAAGGAAAAACATAATAGTCAACTAAGTTCAAGATGTCTTTCATTGGAAAAGGTATACTTTTGTAATTAATAGTAAATTATACTAAGAGATAGATTATTTCATCTGGCATATTTTTTTGTGATATGAGTAATTTGATTTCCTTAACTTTGATTTCCTTAAATTCTAACTAAGAAACCAAATTAATGAAATTAAATAGTTTATAGCACACTTTTGTTCATTACTTTCAATATAATGTGAGAAGTGGTTTTATCAATATTTATAAATAAACATATGGTACCTACACATTTCTTTCACTGTCCACATGGATTAGATCAATTAAAAATAAAAACGTATGTGATGTTAAGGTTAGCCAATTTGAATTGATATGTTCGTCAAAAAAAAGTTATTTCACAAATTATCATCCATAGATCAACCTGGCCCGATTTTTATTTGTTAGAGTAATTACTTTGTATTATTTCAGGCAGCTAAAGACAATACTGATGTTATAAAGGAATTACATGAAACAATACAACATTTGAAAAAAGATAAGGTTTGTGAATGTGACATAATATTAAATATACTTAAATTTCTTTAGTAAGTAAACATAAAATTAACATTAATTGCATGCATATGTACATTAATTTCCAGAATAATCTGGAAAGGCGGCTATCCGTCAGCGAATCCTTGGCAAACAAAAATAATGAAGCAGCTCATTCTACCACAGAACAGTTGATGAAGGCAAACCAAATAATATCTAAACAAAACACAGATTTGCTCGAAATGAAGGACAAGGTATAACATTATAACATAATAACAATTGAAATACATATGAATAACATTTGAAATAAATAATATATTATTTACAATAACTTGTGCCATAAATGTTAATATAAAACATTTTTTTTTATGCCAATACATATGAAATCTTCACATTGTATTAACTATTTAATAGTAGATAATTTTCGAATAATAATTACTTATTTGCATCTAGAATTAGATTATGTAGTCTCAGTATAAATATAATTATAATCTAGTAATTATCTTATTTTAGCTTTTATGTCGGACTGCAATAGCACTTGAACAAGAGAAAGTTATAGATCAAAATGTCAGAGAAATTCAAGATCTGAAATCGCAAATAGAGAACACAAAACAAAATATGGACAAGCTACAAGTAGAGTTGAATAGTCTAAAAGAAAAATATGAATGTAATGAACAAGCTCTTAAAGATCGCGATGAAACTATCAAAAATAATAACATGGGTAAGACAGGACGACAAAATAATGTAAAAGACTTTAATATTTCCATTTTAATTTTAGCCAAATTTTCAAATGATTTTGAGAAAATTCTTGATGTTTCTGCTCCCTTAAAGCAAGTAAAAAATATTTTCCAACATTCATATCACTTAAAAATGTTGCACGGTTTTAAAAAAATACTTTTCTTATTACTTACTACTTACTGTTTCTTCTACCGTATGACTGGATACCTGCAAGTTGCTAATATAATTATGTTAACATGTTTTTAGACATCCCACCTATATTGTGATACAATATTATATTTTGTTATTACTATTATAAACTTTTTAACTTTTTATCATTATTCAGTCATTCAATGGCTCCATAAAAAGATGGAAGACGGGTGTACCACGGATCATTTGCAGAAGTATAAACATCGCATTCACTCTGCTGTGAGCTCCACACCACATTTTAATCCAAACCTAAACAATTCATCAGAGGTCTCTGATGAGTCTATTAACTTCTATGCATCATCGAAAATGTGAGTTATTGTCTATTCATACATTTTTCTTCTAAAATCTACCTTTTTAGGGTTCCGTATGAGAAGGGTAAAAATAGAGGCCATAATGGAGACTTTGCTGTATGTAAAAACGGAGCCAAATTACTATGACTTCGCTATATGTCTGTCTCCAGGCTATATCTGATGAATCGTCATAGCGAGACAGTTGACATTTTCACAGATGATATATTTCTGTTGCCGTTATAACAACAGATACTAAAAATAGTTTTAAAATATATATTTAAGAGGTGCTCCCATACAAGAAACATGATCTTGTTGCTGTTTTTTATAGATAATGGTACAGAACCCTTCGTGCATCAGTCCAATTCGCAATCGGTCGATTTTTGTAAAATAGAAGTAGCAAACAAGCATACAGTCCACCTGATAGTAAGTTATAGTCACTTACTCTCAGGTGGATTGTATGTACGCTTGCCCATGAACATGATCGCCCATCAACTTGGGGTAGATTATTGAACATCAGTAATCAACCTAGATAAGCTGAGTATGACCACAGATGCTACTTCTGAGAAATAAGTTGTTGCTCGACTTGGGGGGGGGGACACTACTGTGCCCCCATATATTAATTTTCTTATTGTTATTCTTATTAGTGCAGTGCCACACTAATAAAAATACAATAAGAATCGGTTTATATCACAATTGATATTTCAGGTCAAACACAGAAGAAAGTCCACAGCCAAATCTAGATGAAAATAGAAAAAAGACAGGTTTAGACCCAAAGTATTTAAGACCAGCATGTGAAGATAATCAAACCAAGAAAAAAGGTATTCTTTTTTTCATCCGATGCAGTAACTAGAAAATGAAGAATATGGTTTTTTTATAGCAAAACTGCACAACTGCTATACTTTGTGTAGTATAATTATTTTCCATTAATGACATTCTTCTTTATAACAAAGAAGAACTTTCCCTCGCGTACATTTATAGTATGTACTTTATGTACTCAATGAACGCATTTTTGATAAGGATTTTTACATGTAATTTATATACAAAATAAAAAAATAATTTTGTACCATAAAATAATTTACATTTTTACACAATTACTTATATAAAAAGATTTTCATGTCAGTATATTTTATTACAGATTCCAGACCAATGTCAATTGCATCACAAAATCAAAAAGGAAAAGAAAATGTTAATATTGATCTACCTAAAGTAAGCTACAAAGAAAAAAAGACATCGAGACCAACAACATTTCGCGCGACTCCAGTATCAGCATATTTTTCATGACAAACATTTGTAACTTATACAATATTTCCAATTCATAGGTACACGTATTTATGATATACAAAAATTGTGGATTGTGCAACGAAATTGTTACTTATTTTAATTCAATATAATCCTTAAATATGTATATAACATTTTTATTGTATTGTTACCACTTCATTTATCGGGTAGGGTCTAACTAGGATTTGAGTTAGTTATAAATGACCGAATCGAACATAAAGTGGACCGAAAGCGACCGAAACAAGCAAAAAATAACCGAGAGTGCGATTAGGGTTACTCAACCGAAAAGCAGTTTTACGTTGATTGTTTTTATGTCAGTCAAAAATAACCTGCAACCTTTCTGGCTACCTCTAGACATTCTTTTTGTAGACTTTAATTTTCTATTATAAAATTAGATGATACTTATGCCTGTATTTTATAAATATTAAAAGGGTGGGTTGACTTAAACCTCCCCATGTGTAACCAGCATGTTTGTGTAACACTGCTAATTCGAGTTGTAGATTTTAATTCGAGTCGTTGAATTTTACATCGAATTGCGTTTTTGCGAGTTGACCCATTTTTAAGAAAGCATGAGAAAATTGAGTTACTTTCCATGTGTACGGGACACTTGAATTTTACAGTTCCTGATCCTTTTATGAGAAGTTATGAGGATTACGGTATATAAAGCGGAATAAAATAAATCTGTGCTTGCTTCATTTTAGTGAAATTATGATGCATTTATTCTGAAGATGATTTTAGAATCCTCCACCGAAGCAAAATAACAAGATTTTTGCTTTGTAATATTTTCCTTGATACGTCTTTAAAATAAATGATACGACGTACTTAAATTGGAACTATCCCGAAAAAGATGACCACAAATTAATGAAGTGTTAGTTTGAAAGGCGCTAAGCCAAAGCTGTAAAAACATTACTCCGTCCGCTACAATATGCAGATGACAGGTGACAGTTGTTTAAATTCATTGTAAAAGTGTCAAAACTCAGGACAAAACGCGGCAACGGTGGAAACCTAGCTCAAAAGCTATTGAATGAGTTGTAAATCTTTCAAATTGATTGTTTAATTTGTTACATTATTTCGTCTTTATAACTTATCAAAAACTTTGAGACTCAACAGAACAAAATGTGGAATGGTAGGTACAACAACTGACGCTTGGGGTTTTCTTGTTTTTTTTACAATTACTTGGTTGGTTACTTATCTGCTTTAACTTTGCTACAGATCAGTCCATTGCCGGCGGCGGATTTTTAAATTCTACAAATCAATTTGGCAATGCTAATACTCCAAATCAACAGCAGAAGACGGTATGAAATTGCCACACTTAATTATTTTTTCCAATACGAATTTTATTTTGAGCGCAGTTGTTCGCAAAAATCCTTTAAAAATATTGTTTTAACTGAATAGACTGTTTTTTCATTAATGGTAAAGTATTAATGTAATGTTAGTATTCCAAATATAAAGATAGAAAGACCTTTCGACCGTTAAAAATGTGTGCATAATCGAATAATACTTGATCTAACTTTTTGAAATCAAGCAATAATCTACAAGTGCACCAGAAAGCTCATACTTCTTCACTCATTTCACTATCAGAGATTTCAAACGAAGAGATCCTGCTCACAATAGACTAACCTTAATTTTAATTTTCAAAGGGTTCCTAAACCTAATGTTAGTCATCAAATAAAAATAAAAATTCAATAAAATAACATTGACATAATGATATGACCTGGGAAATTAAAGTGGAATAAACAAAAGTGACTCATTAGTGTCCTTTAATCATCTGAGACATTCACCTGGGTAATCATTGGTGATTTCAGATAAAATGTATTATTTCAGTATTCTTTGATCACCTGAGACATTCACCTGGGTAATCAGAGGTGAATTCAAATAAACATGTATTATTTTGTTATACTTTTATCACCTATATAAGCAATCTACAATGGGTGCCTAAAATGTTGTTCATTTCATTCTACATAAATATATCATTAAATACATAACAAACATGCCACATTTTTTACCACTAGACACAAAAAAAAAATACAGACGAATTGAGTACCTCCTCCTTTTTGGAATTCGGTTAAAAAAGCTGCACATTGCAAGGTTGTAACAGTTAAAATAGTAATTTAAATGGTAATTATTGCTTTTATGGACACTATTTATTTTACACTGCCCTTATAGTAATTAACAGGTTAAGGCCGGAAGTGGTCCTTATGGACCGCCAGTAACACTGTCAACATTACATCGGCGGTCCACTTGGACCGCTGTGGATCCCCTGCCTATAATTACTCGGCCTGCTGATTTCTTAACAAATATAACTTTACAACAGAAAAACCGTGACTACCAGCGGTCCATCTAATTGCTATTAAAAAAAAAATCTATTTCAATTAATTAAAATTGAATCAAAGCATACATTATTTGACATCATTATCTATCAAATATCACTCAATGTATTTTGACAAAAGCTTACAAAAATTGCTCTGTCCTTAACCTGTTAAACAACCTTCACGACTACATTTTTTACCAGTAGCTGCAAACATGCTGCAGATTGCAAGGTTGCAGTAACTAATTAAAACAAATTTTATTCATATTGTTTCCAGGGACGTAGATCTTCTCGCACTGCCCCCATTGTTATTAAACAAGCATTGCATTGTGGAGATGATGGTATCAAAATATGGGGAACGGAGATTCAAATAGTGTCAATAGTGGCCCGAGTAAGGAACATTCGCATGCAAAGCACCAAAATCACATATACCATTCAGGATGTTACGGGCAGAATGAGAGCTGTTCTATGGTTAGACCAAGAAGATGATGTAAGTAGTATTTATATTAGCAATAAATATCAACTAGTCTTAAAGGATGAGTCATTCTTGGTTAGACTTTTGTAGATAATCAAATTACTGGGAAATAATGTTTTTATATCTATACTTCTATACTTATATATGTCGAAGACAGTTCTCTCATCAATAAATCATTAATTATTAAAAACAGATGACATCACAAGTACACACATGTATTGGACGATATCAAATGATTGTCCTACTTGTTTCATATACCTGCTATTTTTGTAAAAAGAATAGCAGGTATATGAAACAGGCTGGACAATCATTTGATAATTTTGTCTGAGAATTTGCTCATTACGCATTTGATCTATATGCATCTTAGTATATAGACATATATATATATTATTTATATAATCTGAGTTTGTTTATTTTAATATGTTAATCTCAGGAATTAATTTTAAGGGAAATTAATTCAGGAAACAATTTTAAATTTTTTGTGTTGAATAGTCCATTTATTGAGGTAGGCTGCTATGCTATGCTAGTGTTTTTTTTTTTTTAATGCAGTTGTTAGTAGGTAAAACAGCAGGGCACAGCTAGCATTTGGTATTCTAAAGTTGTCATACATTAATTAATAAATACTGCTTATGATGTCAATTATGACCATAACTTATGTATCTTGTTAATCTATTCTAATATTATAAAGCAATACAGTTTGCTAATTTCAGGAACTACTGGTCGGAATTGAAAAATTATATTTGTTTGATTTTGATAGATTGTACTCTAATAAACGCGGGTGAAACTGTATGGCACAGCTATCCTATAATAAATGAATTTTTTTGCTTCAGGATAAATCTACACCAAAAGTACAAGTGAATGATTATATTCAGATATTTGGAAACATAAAAACAAATAAAGGCAAAAAAGTAATGATGGCTTTCAAAATAATGCCAGTTACAGATGTAAATGCCATAACATTCCATTACTTGCAATGCATCAATAACAAACTCAAAATGGAGGCAGATTCTAAAAAGGTAATCTATGTGGTAAATAAGGAAAAGGACAAGTCAGATGTATTTTGTATAATCAGATTTTATTCAGTATCCCTCTTTACCCGACTACATAAGCAGTAACGTGAAGCAGTTCTTGCGGTACACTGGAATGCTGTGGTTTCCAGCTTACTTATATCATCATCTTAGTCCTCGGGACTAGGAACGCATCTGTGATCTACTTCCGATAGATCCCTTTTTATATATGAAATTGCTTATAAATGTCCATGGGCGGCAGTGACCATTTACTATTAGGTTAACTGCATGCTTGTTTGCTACATCAATCTGATAAAAAAAAGTATTTTAGTGATTTATATTTACAATATAACATTTTTAAAATTTGTTGGTTGTAAGTGATTCGATAGATGTTACAGTTCTGCTTTTATGATCAATCGTTAGTCAAACATACCACCAACACATTTCTGACAAACTGAATATTTTTGAGAAAAGCAAAAATATGGATCAATGGTACACAAAAGATGTACGTTCATTGTAATTTTTCTTATCCTAACAATTGTTCAAATTGTTAAAGTAACATTATGTTTTAGGAAAAAACTGCTGCAAATTCAATGTTTACTAGTAACATACCATCAAATTCTATGATGAATGTTGGAGATAATTCAACATCTGTCAGTGGCCTAAACTCACGTCAAACAATGGTATTCAAGTTGATATCTGCATCAACTCTAGAACAAGGAATCAGCAAAAAGGACATGTATTCAAGTTTGAAAGATCGTATGCAACTAGCTGAACTGGAGTAAGTATGGATGTGTAAATTCATTATATATCACGTGTTTTGATTTTACTGAGAACTTTTGTAATATCGGCCTCATCCGAAGGCTCAGAGTCGCTCAGCGTGCTATGGAGAGGGCTATGCTCGGAATTTCGCTACGAGACATGAT
>DWNE01007586.1:0-12135 GCA_018249875.1 Cecropterus toxeus | reverse complement strand
GATATGCATTTGGTAAAAAAATGTTATTTTGATATTACAAACAGACACTTCAATTTTATTTATATGTATAGATGTATGTATATGTGTTGTTTTCTTTTTTAACATCTGCCTCAAATTTACAGCATTCACTAAGGGTTGAATGGCAAAGAATGCCACCAGACATTAAGGATGCTGTTTTTACCTTTACTGTCAGTTAGAGGTATAACAACGAAAGAATAAACAAAATAGAATGCAATAAAAATATTTTTATTTCCTATGGATAATAATAGTACAAAAGACACGAACTATTATAATAATGGTTAAATGTAAAACAACAATAACTCTACAAAGTGACAGGTTACGCGAAAGGAGTGTTAAGGCAGATGCCATTGACTTAACTCCCCCATTCGATTTCACTTAGTCCCTAAGGAGTAAAACTTTACAAAACATACATACATACGCTCAAAAACATTACGCACCTTCTGACGCAGTCGGGTAAAGCATATTATTTATATGTGTCAAGTGTAAAACAATAAAAAAATTGTTTGTACTTTAGTCGCGGCGGTATGCAAGGGGCGGAAACCCCTAATAGCCGGGGTGGCACTTCATAAAAGTGAAAGTCACTTACTCCGAATTCATTAGTCGCCCTCTCGTAAACAAAAACATTTTGAATTGTAATTTAATTAGTACTAATATATTTTTTCACTTTATCCTTAAATTACAGAGGAAATGTACACCCACCTTGTATATTTTATTTCTGTCAGCATTAAGCTTAGGGAGATTAATGAGTGTAATATTACTTTCCTTCAACTTGACTGTGACTGTGAAGAGTCTGATACATTTAGACATCTATCAGATATCATTAGCTTTTATTTATTTGATTGATTTATTTTATTGATTTTATTTTATTGATTTATTTAGCTATTTTTAGATATTTTATAAGATTGAAGTAGTAAAGATGAACGACCATGGATCTACCTATCTCGGAACGTCTTACCTACCGGTCTCTAATATGCTACGGCTAAGTCGACAAAAGGTTGGGCAAGGATATTTGGGCCTCGAAGGATTCCCTCTTTACCCGGGCAATTCTCAAGGAGATTGAGTACCTCCGGGATCCTTAACATTTATACATAATAATACCATGTTCATGAAAACCTTTTAAAAAAGAGTATTAATGTAAAATATATAAACCATTCCCACTGCTTAGCGGCTGGTTCGGACTTCGAGCGTCGTTCCCAGACGAGCAGACGACCCATCGACATCAATAACCAACGTCATATAGAACAGGGGTTCTACCAGAAGGGATGCTAATAATATGGTAGCCGCATTTTCGTGTCGGTCTGTAAAGTGTCTTCTCAGTATGTCTTAATCTTTTTTATTCATGTAAGTTTTATATTTAATTACATATTACAATAAAGTCAGTATTGTACCAGCAAAAGTATTATTTCACCAACTCACTGCCCACCTTACAGGCCTCCATCAACACCCTTTTAACGAAGCAGAACTACTTCACACAAGGCATAGGTGCGGCGTTAGTACTTATTTTCTCGAACCATATTTCTACTGAATTTCAGACTAAACAATTAATTGAAATTTCTGTTTTGTCAGTTTAATTTCCTCTTCGTGTGTGTCTATGACACCCACGGTACATAGACTTCTAACGGGTTACGAATTATAAGGATATATGATTAACATTTAGGCTTACAATGCTTCGTTATTGATGTGAAACATCTATAGGCACGGGTAACCTGATGCCTTTATTTATTTTAGCACCATCTGTTATACATTTTGGGAACAATTAAGTACCGAACAAAACTAAGCGGGCTGCGGTGTTAGTTCGAGTTAATGTATTATACTGTTCGTAGATAGCTTTATTTTCATTATGCTATATATTTAGTTCCTGTCGCAAACTTGTCTTTTATCCATAGACGAGTAGGAACACGATGTTTCACATCTGCACAGCGTCCCTTGACGGATATTTTTTATTTTAACAACTTATCAGATGACTAAGTGCAATTAATTTAGATAACGCAGTCACTAAAGATTCAGGCCATATTCAAAAATCTCAAAACAACATAAATGTAACAAAACTCCGCTTGCAAATTACTAAATAGGCAGTTTGACCTACTTCGTTATCTCTACTCAATAATTCACAGCTAGAAAAGTGTGGGAAATAGCGAAAGCTTACTAGTGACAGGGAAATCGTAGGGGAAGCTATAAAAGAGTCTGATAAAATGGCTGCCGGTCTAATTGTTCTGCTAAACGGCACCTGGCATCGACTGCGCAATTATCAGTTTTGCATCTCGAATAAGTAGGAAAATGTGTGTTAGTGGAGACGGTCTCAAGGACGACTAATTAAATAGAGTTCAAACGGAAATAGTAGCAATGTGTGACGTTTAGTGGAGACAGACCGTGATCATCAATTATTTTTAGGCGGTGCAAAAACTTAAAAATGCCGCCCCTGCCCACTTAAATTTCATTTTACCATCATTTCAGCCATCAAACCAATAATTGGTGATCATTGAAACGTATACGTGTCAAGAGTTCCAATTCCTACTGACTAGACGTCCGAATGGTCAAAGTTAATTCAATTATGAGTTGCGCATTCGTTTGCATGGTTTGAATTTGCCGCCCTCTGAACTTGCCGCCCAGGGCATAGGCCCCGGCTTGCCCCCCCTACATCCGGGGCTGAATGGAGATATGAAGATGTTAGAAACCAGTGTGGTTTGACTTCGGAAGCATCACCGCCTATTTTTATAAAAATTGTTTTCATTTACTGTTGGGAACCAGTAAATGAAAACATTTTTATTTTCGCTTTTTATTAGCTTCACCTGTATGTTAGTAACCGACTTCTTTGGGCGCTAAAAAAAATATTTTATTTTAAAAAAAGCGTGGGGTGCATGGTGTCTATGGTTATAGATATTTTATTGACAGATATGAGTAGAGTGATTATCATTTCGATAATATCTTAAAAAGCACCCCACGCTTTTTTTTCTTAATTTAAATTCATTTAAATTTATTTTCTATTTTTTAGTTCGGTTTTCTATAAAAAGCGTGTTTTTTAGTTTTTTTAAACTATTATTTATTTATAAAATGCTTTCTATACTTAAAACCCCACACTAGGATTTTCTTTTGTGTCGTGGGTACCATGGACACACACAAAAACGAATACAAAAACACCCAGACCCAGAATAGAAATCTTAATTCAATATTCAGATGTCTGTCTGGCCGGGGTTGAACCCGGAACGTACCGTGCCCTACATGGACATCAGTAATAAATCCCACATAAGATCAGGATCTTACCTAAGGTTGGACATATACGTATTAATACCGTTAAGGACTAAGTTACAACGGCTCGAGTAACTTTAGAGATATCGAAGTAAATATTTTTTACGTATGTTTACTAAAAATAAAAAATAAAAACCTATGTGACACAATATTGGCCATAAAACATAATTACTTTGCTCCTTATCATCGTATATGGATAGGGATCGCTTTATGAGAATCCTATTCGACCTCCGAACGTGAAGGGCGCATGCCAAACGCTCGACGAAAATCCATAATACCATCAATCTTAGTGATACCACAAGAACATACAGAGTCGGGATAATCTTGAGTGACCAAGTATCAATCATCTTGACGACCCGTGTGGCGGAGCGGTCACCATACCGGTCTGACGCGCAGTGAGTCCCGGGTTCGATTCCCGGCCAGACAAAAATATGAATGACGAGTTTAGATTTCTGTTCTGGGTCTGGGTGTTTGTGTATTCGTGTTTGTGTGTCCTTGCCACCCACGACACAGGAGAAAATCCTAGTGTGGGGCTATGAGTGTCGAAAGCGTGTTTATTTCCTAACAAATATGTAATGTATCATGGCTTGAGCTCTGTAGCAACGTTAAATTGTTAAAGTTAAATAACGTTTATGTTATTTAACTTTAACAATTTATTTTATTTATAAGGTAGGAAATCAACATTATTCGAGTCGTTTCAACTTAGTCCTCATGGTCAACGCATCTGTGGTAGACTTCTTGTGTGGCACTTGTCCATGGGCACAATGACTACTTACTATAAGACTCGTTTGATACTTCTATTTTCTACTACTACTAATATTTATAAAATAAATATATATATAACAGGTATTGCTCGCATAACGCGCACTATGGTCTAATCGGAATTCGTCAAAATACTCGGCGGCTACCACATGGCCCGAAGAGCGTTTCTTTGTGTGCACACGTAATATATGTATATGTGTAAGTTTAGGCGCATGTGTGACACCAGTATGTCACAGTGTGAGTGGATCTTGCTAGAGTGCTGCGTATGCGCTGGTTTTTATGGTGTTGATAATAATTCATTTGATTAAAATAGATGTTCTATTCATCAGATGATTTTCGCTACCTATTTTATTTTTTCTGGTTCGGGAAAGGTTAATTAATTTTATTGTTTCTAATCTATTTATTTAAGATTTATGATGATGATCGTTCTGGTATTGAAATTCGTGAAATATGTCAATTTATCAGACGTGCAAATTTTTATTTAGTGATACATTAACTAGGCCTGTATGCTAATTTATTTAAAAATATTCATCATATTATCATGATTGTTTTGAATTAAAAATGTCAAGGTCTTAGAAGAATGCTATAAAGCCTAAGCTATTTTCTAAAGAAGTAGGTAACTAATAATACAAGTAAATGAATGCTTATATACACTTGTAACGTTTAACAAATAAATACAAAGCCCTATTTATGAAGAGACATCGAATAGATAACGAGACGAACAGAAATATGAAATAATTAGCACAACAGATTACAATAAATAAGAGGCAAATAAAATAACAATAGAATTAAAAGCAATGATCACAAAACATTGCCAGAATTAAAGGTTCGTTCTTTATGTCGCTTAGTAACCTAATCAAATTAAACATCTTTCAACTGAGGATGTTATAAAATAAATTATTGTACGACTCAATCTTTACTACCAATAAAAATAAAAGGTTTTGAATAATAAAAGTCAAGCGAGTTGGAATCATTCCTATTATAGTTATACTATCGCCATCTAGCGACGATCTTTGGAACTAAGATACTTTGTTCTATCACTTAGCGATAGATGTCGTTACACGCTCTATTAGAACGTTTACTCCCGAAGAATATTCGATACTTAAGGGTTTTCTTAGCGACAATAATCGTTATTGTTCTTGAAGGTAAAAATGACGCCATTGGTAAGAGGGTCAATAATTTAAAATAAATTTAAACTTACTCAATGAAACTGCAAAAATATTACATACCTGAAACAAATAAAAGTTATTAAATTATTTGTGAAATCCTTATACATATTTTAAGTACCTTCGAAATATACGATAATTATAAAATATAGCATAAAATACATATTATTAATATTTTATTTTATAACAAAATACTTATGTTTCATAAGTTAAAATTAAAATAGAAAATAATAAAAAAATAAAAAATGTATATATATAATTTTATATTTTTTCATTGTTTATTACATCAATGTATGTATTAAACATAGATATTACGAAAATATACAGAAGTATAAAAAGAGTAAATTTAAATCCAGATTTTTACAATATTACTTAATAACAACAGACAGACAATTACAAACATAGTTTAAACGGAACTTTTATTGTACACTGTTATTGAATAGTTTTTTTTTGTAATACTCTTTTTTGCTTATATTTTTGAATGATGATAAACAAAGAGACTTCTTCCGATAGTCGTTAACGGTTCCTTTAAACAGGACCCCGGAAAACTTTACCGATTCCCACAGGCGAAGACATTGAACATTTGCATACGTTGAATCATTAATTTTGAACTTCATTTTTTCTCATCATACTCACCCCACAAAGCTTGAATAGATTAAACACAATAAGATGCCATTAAAATAAAAGATTAAGTAGTATCACCAATTTGCATACCGAACTGTGTGAAAGGATCTTACAAGGGACGAGTCTAGGCCCGTAACTTTTTAATATATGCAAGTCCATACAATACAAAAAAATGTTCTTATGTTTATCACTCTCCCATACAGGCGGTTTTTTTTATTTGTTTTTTACTTTTAACTTCGCACGGAGATTTGCATAGCCTGTTCCAGTGACCCTACCCGTCGTAATTTTGCATACTGTTTTGCATATTAAAGTCTAAGACTGTCTTTTGGAGTATGTGTGTTTACTTTCAGCTTTATTTTAAGGATAGCAGAATTTTTAATTCGATTCATAAATTATTTGGGGTCAGGTTTTTTCTTTATGCTCCCTCTATTGTGAGTGTCATTAGATGCCTTTGGTATCGTGTGAGTCGAGCTTTGGGTGAATCTGGATGTGATGGTGAATAATTAAAGTAGTTTGGAACAAGAAGTTCGTCCCTGCAAACAATTTCTTTTGTATATCTAATTGAAATCCGGTTTTGATGCGCGTCATCCTTGATTATTCTTTGTTTGATGAATATTTTGGGAGTGGTTTTTTATCGGGTGCTTTATTTTTTATCGCTGAACAAAACATCTGCAGGGTTGTAATTAAACATCGTGAGAACACGGGGATGCGGACGTCCGTATGCATTAATTAGGACTTTTGTTATCTGTTTAAGAAACCGTTATTTTGTAAAGATTTGAACGTTCGTTATATTGAAAGTTTACATTGTAATAATTTATAATTTACATGTTACAATAATGGTATTTAATACAAAGGTAATTAAATATTATATAGATGTCAGTTGATTTTTGAAAGTGGGCAAGTGTAAGTCATAAAATTTTAATTGATTGGGACTTTAAGTTAAGCTTAAGGAGGATTAAGTAGAATTACTTAATTGAATCGCAATTCATTTCGTCGTAATGACAGTGAATTCTGAAATTAAGAAGTTAATTTTTTAATGTTTTGGGTTTTCTTTTTAATTTTATTTCTTTGATGCCATGACAATGTCACCGACAGGTGCATGGAGCAGACGCCCAATTAACTTAATATTTTAATTTACATTAATACTTTCAGCTTTTGAAACATAAATATTTATTATGTTTGGACACGAACTTACTTACACATTTTTCCATTTTTTGAATATGGCAAAAATACTTATGCGTGTAGGCCTGCATCCATTTTTACGGATATCTTGATTTTTTATAGTACCTGTATTTTTATGCGTTCATCATACTATGTATTCATTATACGGAGACTAATAATGCAAGAAAGTTTTGCAATATATTGGAGATCTGTAATCAATCCTGAATAGAACAAAAGTCCTACTTTAGCGTTGAGAAGTAAGTTGCAAACCCTCTATTGTTTTTGCCTAATCACGTCTTCGAATCGGATTAAGAAGCTCTAAACAATATTTTCATTAGGCGAACCATGAACAGTTTTAAATACTATAAACCACCTTTACCTATCATCAGTTCATGTATTGAGACAACAATTAGCTACTCTTCATAATTATCATCATAATTAAGCAGACTCTATGCTACGTCTATAACATAAATGTTTTAATTTTTGCATATCGTTCCAATCGATAATACATCAATTGAAATTAAGAAGCTTATTATATCACAATACCAATCAATAGCCATTCGGTTTTATATTTCATACAATCATTTCAATTACTAGGGCGTTATAAAGGAATAATAACACAATTGCGCTTTGGATAAATTTATACACCACCAAAATCACGTCACCCGTAAGTTATATAGTAGCGAATATAGACTTTAATATTTCAATAATAAAGAATTATTTTGTTTCTATCAACTCAGTGCGTGTGTTACCTTAACCCTAAGTTATAAAATATTATATTTCATCAATGGTTCAGAAGGGTTAGTTAGTAAAATAACCGATTGATCTTTTATCGATCACAATAGTTAGAATCGACGCGTGCGCTGATACCGATCTTTGAAACGATTCGCTATGAAATTGGATAGTTTTTGTTGGTGACCAATACAATAAAAAACCTATTGTTATTCCCTCTTAAGTTAAGAGACAAAAAATAGATGCAGCTCGTTCGAGAGACGATGACATTTCCTTTAAAAGCCAAATTCTGTTTACTTAAAACCTATGAAATTAGTTTGTTACGATCAAATTTAAGATTTTAAACAGAATCTAGTGTTTGGGCAGATCAAATCAAAATTTACAGTTTTGTGAATAGACTTTTTGTTCGTTTAGCTTCGTTTACAGCTAAGTGAGAGATTTTTTGCCCTGATATCGGTCTCCTAACAATAAATGCTAATACTTGGAAATTTATTTCAGATTGGACAATTCATAAAGATTGTAAATATTTGCCTGATGAATTACGTTGAATCATCAATATTCGTCTTAATCACGATTTTGTTGTGTATTGTTTATTTGGAAACTTTCGTTCCATTGGGCACGTGCTTCTTATTACTTAGGAGGAAGATCTGAGGATGTTACTCAATTCCAATAAGTAAATGATGAGGTGTAAATCGATACCTTTGACAACATTTTTCGTAATTTTTCGACACAAACGCCTAAGAAAATTTATTATATTATACTTGTTTCATTTTTAACCTTTATTACTGTCGCCCATGGACATAAGCAACTTCATATAGATCAGGGGTTCTATTTTAAGTCGGTCACAGACGCGTTACTATTCTCGAAGATCGACTGCGTTTCGGTGGAAGGGTGTGGTTTCCGGCTTACCTTTATATAGGCGACTATCTTAGTCCTTGAGAGTAGCAACGCACCTGATCGACTTCAAATAGAACCTCTGTTCTATAGAAGTTGCTTACAGATGTCCATAAGCGGCAGTAATCACTTACCATCAGGTGGACTGCAAGCTCGTTTGCTACTTCATTCTTATATAAAAAAATGGTTATGACCGGCAGTGGGTCTAACATCACGAGGACTGGATGACCTTCCTTCTTCTATCAGATATAGCTCCATTGTTTCACCACTCAGCAGCTGTCATGCAAAATCCGATTTCTTTTAATCTGCACGGCAAAAAATATAACCCTTCGATCGCTTTCAATACCTTGAACCCTACAGATTCGGCTATTATGAGATTATTGGGTATTGATGCATTGTGGTGGGCGCGAACGGGTTAAGTACCTCTTGTTACCGTTTAACCCTTTTCTTTGGGATGGTTTTGTACTTTAAGGTGTTTGGGCTATTGGTTTTGCAGTTTGGGGTTAGGTCTATTAGATATTGGTTTATGTTATTATTATTTTGTCTGCCTGATAATTATGTTATATATAATAATATGTAAACAATTAGCACAATCGTCCGTATGTCTGTCTTATCTTTAAATTAGCTGTGCTCCGTGGTTTAGCCTGCTATTACAAAAGAAAAACAAATAAATGAACATAGCGTGATGTTATTTAGCCTTGCTCAATTAATGGACTATTCAACACAAAAATATATTTTCAATTCGAACTAGTAGTTACTGAGATTATAGCGTTCTATCAAACAAAAAACTCTTCAGCATATAAAAAATATAAAAAGTATAGATAAGCCGCCTAGTGTTTGTGTAAAAATTGCATGAATATCGGTTAAGCTGTTTTAGCATTGTAATCATGAAAATAATATTTTTTAAATTGAATCGCAAATGTTTTACATATCCGTAGAAACAATATAAACTCTTTTAATCAATAATTTATTAGTCAATATTAAAGCGCTTTACTTAAATACTTAATGTTTTTTTTTAAATATGAAGAATTTATTTGTTTAAAATTTGTTTACCTTTTGTCTTCCTCAAATTTAAATAATATAAACACAGTAAAAGTTATAGATATTATTACCGTGCTATAACATAGGTCTATGTGGATTTCATTGTCTTTGTTTAATATTTTCATCATTGCTATATAATTATATTATTTATCTACATATTTGGTATTACCAATACCGTCTTTACCAAAGGGCACACGGGGCCAGTGCCCAGGGCCCCCATCCTCAGAGGGCCCCGAAGGACCGACTATTTCTCACACAAAGATTTGGGGGGCGCAAAAACAAGATTTGGCATCTAAGTAAGATATTGTCGTTTTTTGGTCGTCAAGTTATATATATTGTTTTTTATTTTTAGGTCGTCAAGTAATTTTTTTTGGTCGTCAAGTTAGATATCGTCGGTTTTGATTTGGTTAGATATTATCGTTTTTTTGTTTCGCCAACTAAAATTTTAATTTCTTTTCATTCTAAAAGGACCCCAATTTCTGGTGTGCCCAGGGTCCCAACATAGTCTTAGACTAGTAGTAGACCCAGTTAGGTATATATTTTAAAATTTAGTTCTTTGGTACAATATAATATATATGTATATTATAAAGATGCATTCCGTCATATGTATATTCAATAATTTTATAAGTAGTCCCCAATTCTAAATTCCTATCACGAACGTAAGAAATTCGCAAGGAAGACTTAAGGGGCATGCAGACGCAAGTTAAACATGAAATTAGAATGACAATGCGTTTGTCGCTAATAGCCGTTGCGGTGTGAAGCGGCATTGTGCTACCTTAGGGAGATAATCCATCATTATAACGGGTAGGGATGGGACACCCATATCGATATATCACACAGTGCGAATAAAAGGAATTCATGTAGATGCGTTGCTACTTCTGAGGACTGAGATGGTCGCCTCATTACTCGTATGTAATATTATAAAGCAGTAGAGTTTGCTTGGTTGAAAGCGCTAATCGCAGATGTGAATTGAAAAACTTTTTTTGTGTTGAATAGTAAATTTATCGTGTAAGGCTTTAGGCTATGTAACATTACGATATAAGTATTTGTTTGTTTTTGATAGATTGTTCTCTAATAAACGCGGATGAAACGTGTCACAGCTAGTACTTGTGACAACTAAGATGGTCACCTCCTAACTCATATGTAAGTATTCCGGTGAACGTTAATAAATATTACAAATTAAGTGATTTTATTTGTAAATAAAAATGTGAAATTTGCATTTTGTGAATAATAAAATTGTTTTTACAATTTGAGCTTTTTTACTGACTGCAGTTATTAAACGGGCGTAACATTTAATTTTGCCATTTTTAGCACCAAACAGTTTTTGAATTCGCTAGATAGACTACGTTATCGTCATTCGTATCATTATTAGTAGTTTCAAGTATTCGACTCTTGTTGCTAAAATTTTGAGCTCTAAGTTATTGTCCGAAATTTTCGAAAAAGAAAAAAAATAAAAGTATAGACAACGCAAAAATGTTAAACTGTATTCATACGTTTCATTTCAATCTTTTAGAGAAGTGTAAATAAATAAAAACCATAGAAAATAATATCGACATAAAAAGTATCGAGCCAAACGTGTAAACTGTCGACAGAGCACATCCCTACGCGGCATAAATCAAACAGCAGATTGATGGTATTATGTCAACATGCACAATCACAATGCGCATTTTGCATAATAATTGTGATGCTTGTCAATTATTGAATAAAACATTACCGTCTAATAAGAGCAGATGGGTGTCTGAGAACGGATTCGAACCCGGGAAATATGTGCTTATAGTAATTTGTCAAGATTTGTACGGCCCGTGAATTTTATGGAGATTTCAAGGATTAGATGCGTCGTGATTTGCATCTTTTAGTTTTTTTGCACTAATTGTGGGAACGGATTTTGTCATTTAGATCACCTGCCTTCCATGTGTTATCCATGCATAATTTAAATAACGACAAGTTCCGTGTGTTCAGAGTGTTTAGAGTACAAAAAAATATATAGAAAAAAACATGATATATTAGTTCCCCCTTTGTGATATTTCATGATATTTTCCGAACCCTCTCCCCCCTTTCAGGCCTCATGGATTCATGGACCCTAACTTTATCTCGGTGCTCGAGTCCTTAAACTTTACTATGATGGTGGTAATTTACAGTGATACGAATAAGCAATGACTATATTCAGTAAACGTATAAAACACTCACTAAAGCCAGTGAGAAGACATTCAAAAATATCAATTAAGTACCTACTTTGTAGAGTATAAATATTATGTGTAGATATTTGATTTTTGCAATAATAATAAAAATAATAAGAATAGCTTCATTTACCATAAAAGTTGTACAGTAGACACATAACATTGTTCAGTACATTAGAAATATCTACAGAGTCACATATTTGTTCCTGGTATCCATTTAAAGATTAAACTTGTGTTATGGATATCAGTATACCTTATTTCCTGAAACACTAATGTAGTTGTATTGCATCGGATCGGTCTGTATGTACAAA
>DWNE01007585.1:0-12136 GCA_018249875.1 Cecropterus toxeus | reverse complement strand
TTAAATAAGCATTAATGTTTTGGACTTACCGACAAAAACACCTAACCAATAATTAGATCAGAACGGTCGCTAACTAAAAAATGCACTTTGCGGTCACATAAGTCGAACTGACTGCCCGTTTGCGTTGCTGTCTGTTAGAGATCCCATCTCCCTGTGCTTCACGCGTCGTGGCGTGTTGCTGTGTTACATTTTGACAAAGTTACAGAGGTGAGCGCCATTACCCAGTGAGCGCTATTGCCCCTCCTTCCCCTACTTGTTTTTATTTTTATGTCGCATGTTATTGTTCAAAGAGAACGTATTCTTATCATAAACAATTAATAATAAATAATGTACCCCATTATAAATGAGTACCTACTCTGATAAAGTTGCAATATTTGCTGTATCTCCATGTAAAGGACTGCATTTTTATTTAGAACTATACAAAAGTACACTGTCAATTCTTGCGTTTTTGCTGAAAGCTACGAAAGTCACGAATATTTTTAGGTAGGAAATAAAAAGATGATGGGGTGTGCTATATTTAACCGATCTTGAAAAGGAGGTGGTTCTATGTTCTTTCTGGAAACGCACGGAGGATATTTACAAGTAATTCCTAGATAGTATCAAGATGTATCTAGTAGATACACCTACTACATTATATACGCTCAAAAGTTACTTCAAGAATGAAGTACCTATAAATAAATTACATTTTTTTAATACGTTACTTAAATATTTGTAAAAAATGACATAAGAATTCTAAGACTGCCGTCTGGTTTTTTCTGTAAGAATTATATCTATGACAATAAATTCGATACTATAATTGTAATCCTGTAATCTACTCCATTACCTAGTTTTTAGGTAACAACTATAAATGTAAATAAACTATAGGATTTTTTGCTTGCCTGAATAATGGGAAACACGAAACAGTTATATTATAGCAATACACTGTGGATAAAAACTATTAATATATTGCTTCTTTGCATGAATAATACACAACACAACTCAAAAACGCAAATTATACATTAGAGTCCATAAAAAATAAACAACGTTTTTTGTTTTAATCTTTTTAATTAATGAAGTTAAAATAAAAAAAATAAAAAGCCATTAATTATTATAGTTCAATCAAAAAGTTGTAACTACGAATTAACTGTTCCTTTAAATTAAAATTGATAAATTACGATTTGGGTGGTTATTAATACAAAACAACGTATATGTCTTGTATTTTGGGATACATGGACATATATACCAAAATAATCAAAGAAAGGAATCCTAACCCATCATTGAGAAGTCTTTCTGACTTCAGAACTCTGGAACAACCTTGTCACATCGGTGTAAAAGGCTTCCACGCCACACGTGTTCTCAATTTATATTCACTCAATCAAAATATTGCTCAAATACTAATATCAGGAGTTTATTAAGGAGAAAATATCGTTGATTGTAAGAAATAAATATATTATTTACTTATTATAATAAGAGTACTACGATAATAAAACAAAACGAATCTGATTTTAATTTTTAGGCTGCGGGAGTATTAAAGCTACATTTATATTCAATTGGATTTCCTAACTGCGAAGACAATGCACTAAATCTAGGTTATTCACAGGCCTCATAGCGATTATTAGTATCAGATAGGAATTCGCTAAAAAAATAAAAAATGACATAAGTTTAATGGGTCATGATTATGATATTTACGATTACAATGCGATTACGTCGCTCGCTCGCTCGTTCAGCTCAGTGCGCGCCGCTCCGTTCCGTCATGACGACGCGTGTCAGTCCAATCAGCTGTTCTTGACTGTCAACTTTCGAACAAAAACACGGATAAACATAAATCGCGTTCAGTTTTTAGTGCATTTAAGAAACTATGTTACTAGTTTTATTCTTAGCGGCAGTAGGAGCGATTGCCGTTGCCATAATAATTATCGATTCCCTATGGAGTGTCTTCGAGTTGGTAACTTCGCACCTGATGCCATATTTCCTACCTACGGAAGTACAGCCGCTTTCGAAGAGATTTGGACCTTGGGCCGGTAAGTAATCAACAGATGATGTTCAACTGTCAATGTTTTTCTGTTTAGTAAATAGTGTGACGTGCCCTTAAGGAATTTGCCTTTGACATACTTATCGAATCTCGAATATTTAATCTTAGGAGTAGAGGCTCTATTTATTAAACTCTTTTAGGAATATTTGTATTTTTTTAAATATGTGTGTTAGAAATAAATTATATTTCTCTATGGTTACATTAATATTTATAGCATGCTTCGTTATATAACTATATATAAGACATTCTTGAACGTATACTGATTCCAATCATAAAATTTCCATAATTAAATGATTATTGATGTCATTCCAATTGTTACATTTATGTTAAGTTGTAAAAGTAAAAATGTAATGCATTTAGTTCGCTATAAACAAATGAGTATAAAATATAATAATAATTTTAAATAATATACCTACTTATAGTATTAAAGTTTAAAACACTAAGTGAATATAATATAACATTATTGATGATATTAGTTTATTATGTACATTTAAAAAGTAGTTGTTAATCAGAAAACTTAACATCCAGTTTTATTTAAATTGTAACTGTTTTACTTTCACTATATGATAAATACCTCTCATAACTTGACAACATGACATTTAGAACCAGAAAAAATACTGTATTTTAAGTGCTGGGTACACGCTTGTGTACAAAACATCAAAAAAAAAAAGAGAAGGAGAACTGATAGATATTTTCTTTTCAGGGTTCCGTAGCCAAGTGGCAAAAGGTCTTCAAAAATTACATTGAGGTTTCTAAAAACATTTTTTCTCAAAGTCGATTGTATGAGAGATAATCCCTTTTAAATCGGTAAAATATGTCCCCCACTTCTAACTTTTAAACTAAGAGTCTTAAACATCAGAATAAAACATATTTTAAGGAAAACTTTCAACGACACGGTTCAAACAAGATAATATAATGTTTGACAGTTTTTGAAATACAGCACTTTTTCAAAAACCGAATAACATACCTTTGTAATTTATACAAACTATGAAAAACAAACTTATGTTGGTAGTTGGAAAACTATTCCAACAGAGCTATATTTTCTCTTCAAGATTTGTGAATGATAATGCTACGGAAGATTTAGCCTGCGAGTCCGACTCGTGCTTGGCAGATTTTTTACATTTACACCATTAGGTACACGCCTTCCTTGATTTCATTTGATGCCTGAATTAGCTGTCAATTCGATCTCTCTACTGGATCACTGGAATTGGTGCTGATTAGAATTAGTAAATACTTAGATCTGATGTTAGAGGTCATTGAAGCACCTGAACCCTCTATCAGTATACTCGTCAAACCATAACACAACAGTGCATTATAATACTGTTATTATAAGGCAATAGTAGATGAAGTGCCACCAGATTTAAACCACGCAGTTTTGCCACTTTTAAAATAATCTTTTTCATATTGGTGATAACAATAACCGATTTTTACGACTGACCAATGAAAAAAAATTTTTTTTCATTGGTCAGTCGTAAAAATCGGTTCTAGATTCCTCCATCAATACTAGAAGTATTGGGTGATGTAGTATTAAGTGGTAAATCAAGTCATCATCGACTTGTAAATATTTGAAGTAAATTCAAATCCCAAGAACATATTTGCGGATGTAAATAGTTTGAAGATCTTACATAATTTACGTACAAACAGGTATGAATTGATAGATGTATTATAATCTTATAAATCTTATAAAAATTGTAAAGGTGCACGTTTGAGAGGATTGTTGGATGTTTGATACTCTTTCACACAAAAACCACACAGCGGATTTGGCAGAAGTTAGGCATACATGTAGTTTGTGCCGTGGGTTAACATATTTGATACTCTGTAGTCTGCACCAAAGTAAATGTGGCGAAAGTGGGCGGGGTTGCGGCATAAGGTTGTTTATTTACGTTACTGGAGGCAGACGTTGACTAGGTTCTTTTGCCTAAAAAATGATCTTGACACAATCATTGCCTGTTTTTCAAGCTGGAATCAACCATATAAACTCAAAAAACTTGTGGAAATCGTGTATACTCGGATAATAACAAGACATGTTATATGTAAAGCAGTCAGATAAACTTATGATAAAAAATTTATTATAGTATTAATTACTTGAATTAATTCTTGATTATATTTACAAATGAGCCTAGAATAAATAAACTGTATGAGTCGAGCATAAATTTGAGTTATTTTTTGTTATTACTTTGATGAACATAAATTTAAAATCCTTATAATCTATTATTACAAAAACTAAGCATATATGTTTTTGAATTTATAATTTTTCTTTACCGTAATAAAATAAAATCATTGTTTTATTACAAGTAGGTATAAATTATCTTTCTTCGTTAACCCAATTGTATGTAATTTTGGTCTCTTCCTCCCAGATTTCAATCCCGGATATCAATCGGACATTGAAATCTTAAGTGCTTAACCTGACCTTTGAATTTTGATAAAGGCGATTTACTCGTAGTTCATATTCCACCGTAATGACCAAGTGCGAATTCGTAGACTTTACACACCATTGGTTTCTTCACGATGTTTTCCTTCACCGTAAAGCAGTGGTAATTAATTTCGAATACGCACATCATTTTAGGAAAATAACGCCAAGGATTCAAACCTGGGACCCTCAAATTAGAGGCCGAGTTCCAAATATTAGGCTTTTACAGCTCTATATCTGTATTATATGCGTATTAATAAAATATGAATTCCTTATAAAGATAGATCTATCAGTGGTTTAACGGTGAAGTAAAACGTGGGAAAACTGAAATGAATGAGAGTTCTTCAAAAAACTTCTTTTGCATTTCGAGAGTAGAGACTCCCAGCCCTAGGATAACAATGGATTGATGATGATAATCTTTAGTAGAATGCGTACCCATACTTTAAGTTGGTAACGAAACGAAACATATTACGTAAAACGAAGAGCTTCAGTGTAGACTTTCGTCACACACTATGCATTGTGTTGACGATCATTGCAAGAAATCTAGGATGCCTTCGATTAGGAAATAGTTGTACATGTCTAAAATAGAATATGTTCTAATGTAGGTATTTATGAAGTCAGGCTATGCTACAACTTTGGTGCTATATCTAGAGAGTAACTCTTAGGAGTCATTTTAGAGATATGTCCGACGTATGTCACACACGCATTTGTGCTTTGAATGATGCTTAGGTTTCATGAAAAATATGTATAATAAGATTAGAGTGACACGTAAAATGCACGTAAGCTTATAAGAACCTCACGCGGACACAAAACCGCGTTACACTTCGATCAAATATGCGTGACAAGAAAAAACCTAAAAAAATTAGTTTAGCGCGAATGAATTCGTAGACAATAATAGATGGAATAATAATATAACTAAGTGTAATAATAAACGCTTCTTATAATTAAATAGAATCAAATCATATAGGTGTAAGTCTATAAAATTAATAAATCGAAGAATCAGTCGTTACGTCGAAAATTTTAAGTTTTGATACTTTGCTTTTGTGTAAATACATTAATAATCATAGGTAGGTACGCAAGAAGTTATATAAATGGTAAAACTTTTAAAGAAATATACAATTTCTTGTGTTGCTTATCTTTAGAATAAGATAAGTTGTGCTTCAATGCACTTGCAAGGTGAACATGTGGTTTTACGCAAGCCAGTCGTAATTACTTACTTTTAAATAAATATAGATTAATTATCCGTGATATGTATAATATATGCAAGGACCATAGAAATACCTACATTTGTGTACATCTTCATCATCATCATAATTCTGTTGATGGTATCGATTGGTTTGGTAAGTGTAACTCCTGTAAGCATATTCATATATTTAGAACAGGCGTTGCACAAAAGCATAGCTCCTCACAAGGATGTATAAAAGTTAGCCGGTACATACACTCTTCTACCGAAACGCAAGAAATAGGTGTGATATTGGTATCTCCCCTGTCGAAACATACGATAAACCGCTTTCTACGCTCATCCCAATGTGGGGCACATTAGGATTTTCTCCTGTGTCGTGGGTACTTTGGACTCACAAAGACGAATACGCAAATACGCAGACTTAGGACAGAATCTAAACTCATCATTCAGATGTCTGTCTGGCCGAGGAGCGAACCCGGAACCCACTGCGTGTCAGACCGGCATGGTGACCGCTCGGCCGCGCGGTTCGTAAAATACGTCATACTCGGTCTACTTCTTTGCACTTTGCTTTGCATATTTCATAAAAATATTTTCGAAAAAGCAAACAAACTTGCATTCAATCTGATGATACGTGGCAATTACCGCCCATGAAGTATAAAATTACTCTAGTGGACACCAATCCTTTACTTGGGCTTAGACCCAGCTGGAATGCCTTGTATGACTCAATTCACACTACCATTCAAGTAGACCACAGCAGAGCTTAACATTGTTGTCATCATGTCGCAATTGGAATTGGCGGTGGTGAGGCCGGCGTGCGTTGTTAAGAGGTCTTATCCTCCGGGTCTCTTATATGCTAAGGCTAAGTTGACATAACGGCGATGGGAAAGGTTGTTCGGGCCTCGAAGATTACCCTCTTGACCCGGGAAATTCTCAAGGAGATCGAATACCTCCCGGATCCTTAACACACAATAATTCAATGTTAATGAAAACATTGTAATATAACGTACAAATGTAAAAAATATTTTCCATGCCCACTGTTTAGAGGGTGATTCGGTGACTCTGGCGAATATTTAATCCTAGCCACACTTTCGCCTCAAGCGTCATTCGATCAGCGTTTTAAACGTTAACGTTAAGCGTTAAAAATGTGGACGTCCGATCATACAAGGCCACGAAATTTCGCTGCAAATGTAGCGAAATTTGCTTTATAAAATACAACTTTGTAGGTTTCATCACAATTTTTTCATTGACCTTTTAAACAAGTGGTAAAATATTCCATTCAAACAACACGAAATATCAAAGGTGATTGACATTCGAACTATCAACGTGGGAGTGTATCTGTATATCATTGTTGTCAGTGATTGCTTCTTTAGGGTTCCGTATCCAAAGGGTAAAATCGGGATCCTATTAGACTCCGTTGTCCGTCTGTCTGTCACCCGGCTGTATCCCCTGAACCGTGATAGCTAGAAATTTTCACAGATGATTTATTTTTGTTCCCGCTATAAAAACAAATGCTAAAAACATAATCAAATAAATAGTTAAGTGGGGCTCCCATAAAGCAAACGTGGTTCTTTTGCTCGATATTAATAATGTAGATTTAGTTAAATATTCACTTTAAAAATAAATCCCTCACGTACAACAAACGTGCTTTTTGTCGTTTTTGTAGATAATTATAAGGGACCCTTCGTGGGCCAGTGCGACTAGTACTTGGTCAGTTTTTTATTTATTTTGTCTATATCATAGCTCTTGAGGTGGGAAGGTGCAAAAAACATAGCAAACCGTAAAAACAAACTCAAAAAACCGGTAACGCACTTAACGTATCAGGTGATAAACCAGCCTTGTTGACCTTCATATATTTATATCTTTTAATAAATAAAATATGTGAAATTTTGATAATTTATTAATGCGGATTGAAAATAAAAATGGTAGGTAATGTATCTACTGAATTTAAATCATCTTTGCTTTGAGATAGCGATCCTAATATTTTTTTATGGTAGTGTTTTTGTTTTATCTGTTTACGTTTCATAACCCATTTTATAAATATTTTTAATTAGTGTATAATATGTTTCGTTTTTGTAAATGGAAAATAATGCTTTTAATCTTAATTAGTGGTATGAATTAACATCAATAATTAAATGTGCACGTGTAATGCATGTGTATGTGCAACTTTTTAAAATATAACGATTAAGTTACAAATGCAGAATGCATTTAATACTTAAGGAGACATGGAGAATTAGATGACTAATATCTGCTGTACTATAAGGTTAAGGTTGGTAATTATTGAAGGATGTTTATTATCTACTTTTTCACTGTATTGATCTAATTGTGTTGAAATGCATAAATGTAGTTTATGTCCTGGATTAAGATATGTGACAAGACTAGTTAATTTTAATTTAATAAATTTAAGTAATTTAAAATTATAGAAAATATAACGATTTGAGTGCATTACTTTATACCAGGGATGTAATGGATGTGAAATTTTGGATCTGTATATAGATAGGTACGGATATAAAAATAATATTATACCGGTTTCGGATTCTGATACGCATATGTAATTATTTCGAATAATTCGTTAGTTTCGGATACTTTCAGTTACGGATATTTTTAAGAAATTTTAAACGTAAAATACAAATAAGTAGCAACAATTTGATTTTATTTCTATGTTACTATTATAGCTAATAATGAATATGAAGTGTTACTAACTAAAAGTAAATAACATGTCTCAAAATATTTTCAAAATATCCGAAACTATATCGGATACGGTTACTGATATTTTTTATCGGATATCCGAAAGTTTCGATTACGGTTAATGAGCTCCATAACATCCCTGCTTTATAACGATTTACGAAGTAATATGATGAGCTCAGTATGTCTATGCCTGCACTGTTATGTAACCACCATTGCGCGACCGCACATAATGGTTCGTGGTACGGTCATGTTATGTCAGAGACAATTGCAAGTGAAGGGCCCCCGCAGCTTATTTTTTGATTCCAACGAGTTTTGCTCATTTTAAGTAGTTATTACAATTTATTCTCTGACATTTTGCCTGACTTGTTACAAGAAATGGTAACCTTGATACCTAGGATCTGACCTGTGGGGTATCCAAACCGTTTTCATTTTAATTTATCTTACTTATAAAGATAAGATTGTGAGGATCTTTGTTACTCTAAAACAAAAAACTTGACTGCTTAAGACGAAATATTTGCTCATAGTGATATATACTTAATTTAACGCTTATATGAGTTTTTGTCAAAATAGTTAAAAGTATTGTAATATGAATGTTATATTAGATTGGTTTACTTACTAGCTTTTATTTGCTACCCATATTGTCGTTACAGGAAAAAAAAGGATGTCCCTCACCCCCCTTTTTTCCCCTTTTTTCGGCCACCATTTTTAAATTATATAGCTTATGTCACTTTCCAAAGTGATTCGATTCTAATGAAATGTCATACGTCACAATCTGTCAAGCCGCTTGGGCTGTAGCGCGTGCCAAAGAAATTGACATACATACAAACCTACATACATAGTACATACGTATATACATACCTTTTTATATTTAATTTAATTTGGTAATATGTTTCGTTTTAAATTTCAGTTATTTTTTTATTATGTATATATTTCTTAAATTAATTAATATTTTGTATTTTCAACTTAATAAAATCCTACATACAAAGTTATATACATATATACATACATACGCTCGAAAAACGCTAGTTCCTTCAAATGCGAGGACAATGAAATTAGTATTTTTCCTCGAAAATAAACTCTAAGTCTAATGTAAATTATCTTGAGCAAAATGAAGGCACGCGAGGAAAGGGAATACAGATCCCGTGTGAAAGGAAAGTTATTCCATAGGTCAAGAAGTATAACAAGAAATAAGGAATTATATAAAAAGACGTTTACTTCAAGGAAGTCAAGCCTTAAAAATGCAGTTATATTGCCTTTTTTACTTTTTAACGGAATCTTGTGAACAATGCTCTTTTGGAAATAAAGAATCTTAAACCTCATCTTGTTATTTTGAAGTCCTTCCGCAAAAGTCACATGTTAATGTAAATGGATTTATAATAATTATAAAAAGTCCATGTGTATGTATGTACATCGCATATATGCAAGAGATAGTTACAGGACTAATAATAAGTAACAAGAGACTATTATATAATTTCTATATATTTTTTTGGATTTTTTGTATGAATAGAGTGAAAGTTCGAAATATCAGCAATTAAAACCTGGAGGTCTTCTACACTTAAGTATCATACGTTTAAAGTCGTGAATAAATCAGATTTAATGATTGTGGTATGAGAATTATCACGAATACTTATATTTCGTCTTATCGTCCGTAGAGTTCTCAGAGTCGTTATTTTATTTATCGTGATATGCAACTAATAGCGACTAATAATGCAGGCGACTTGTATGTAATTGCATTATTTTATACATTTTACACGTTTACAATAAATACACCTGTAAACGTTTTTAAATGGAATTCCGGTATTTTTTTTGTTTTGACGATAAATGTTCATGGACTCCATAATAAATACGTCTATTTTGTGTTATTGGTTTCCGTAAGCGTTGAGCTATAAAGACAAATGAGTCTGATCTTAATTAATTAATCACTTTTATATGAGGCGACCATATCAGTCCTCGGGAGTAGCAACGCATTTGTGGTCGACCTCAGATAGAACCCCTATTCTATTTGAAGTTGCTTACAAATGTCTATGGACAGCAGTCAACACTTACCATCAGGTGGGCTGCTTGCTCGTTTGCTGCTTCATATTAAAAAAAAAATATCTTTTAAGGTCACGGTATTTTGCTTGCAGCGTCAAACGAATCTTTCGTGACTGAGTGATAAGATAATACAAACTATTTCACGAGAGTAGAGAATAGCCGAAACCCATCAATTAGTGTTCTCTTGTTCACAGTTTTCATTTCCAACGCTGTCCTCGGTATTTGTCGTTTCGGCTTCGCAATCTCGGTTTCACAACTAGCTATTTCGGGATTGCAACATGATATTAACTAAGCTATAATATTAGTAAGTTTTGGGTCAAGATCAATTTGCCGGTTTAACGACATAGTGTTTGTAACCTGATCCGGAGAAAGTTTGTTAATGACTTTTAGGAATCTATACGTTCAATGAAATTGCTAATATGTGTAAGTGCATAATATGCTTTATGGGATTACATAGTAAACAAGGTGGTATCGTGGTAACATAGTTATAAAGTTTAATTAATTCTCGTTTTTAATTAGTTTTCTGCTATTGCACACATTTTCAAAAACTTTGATGGACTGAGAATAAGTAACAACACTAATATTTTTTTGTATTCTCGTCTGCTATACGTTTGAAATCGTTCCAAGCCAAAATTTATAAATGTGATTTCAAGGATTGAAATATAAAATATATAGTCTATATATTAAGACAAGATTAAGTTCATATTTCATTAAAATCCATGTATTCATTCTTAAGTACTTAATTATCATATAAAATTATTTTACATTTTTTAACCGCGGAGATAACCGCGAGGCACAGCTCGTTTTAAATACAATTCGTGCACGAAAATGGTATACAAATTACAAACGACACTTCATCGTTTGTATACCATTTTCGTGCACGAATAATAAACGGGCAATAAAAATAAAATATCCAACGAATGAATAACAAAATTTCATTCATTATTTGAACGAGTTCATTCACGAGGTCAGTTTAAAAAAAAAATCATATTTATTGATCGAAAATTTTATAAATTTGATCATAATTTCTAGTTTATCGAAGTGAATTTGTGCCAAATTGAATAAAAATCCAGAAAGTCAGAAAATAAATTGCAAATAAAAAAGGCGTAAATAGAGTGATTTAAAGTTATTTTAAGAGATATTAAATACAGACCGTAATAGGCATGAAACTCAATTTATTTTTAACAATATTGCAGCAATGTTAAGCATTAGACGTGTCAAGCGAATATACTTGCGTTAAAAAAACTGGCCTAGTGCGAGTCTGATTTGCGCACGATGGGTTCCGTAACATTTGATAGGATTGATGGATTCTTACGAAATAAGACTAAGCGTTAGCGCAAGATGTGGATAATAATATTCAAATAATTTGAATCCTTTGAATTATTTATTTACCAACTGCGTCAGAAGGAGAGTAATGTTTTTCGAGCGCATGTATGTGTATGATTGTATGTATGTTTGTTGGTATGTATGTCCATTTCTTTGGCACGTGCTACAGCCCAAACGGCTTGACGGATTATGACGTATGACATATGTATCATTAGAATCGTCTCAGTTGCCATAGTGACATTGGCTATATAAATTTTTAAAAATAGCATCTGCAAATAGGGGATATAAGGGGGAGGGACGATTTTTTTAACTATTACGACAATATGGGTATCAAGTGAAAGCTAGTAAATAGACCGATGTTAAAATATATATTATTATAGTTTTACTTGACTATTTTAACGAAATCTCAATTAAGCGTTAAATTCAATATATAACATTATGAACAAAAAATCGTTTTAAGCAGTCTGGTTTTTTGATTTAATGTTTT
>DWNE01007584.1:0-12137 GCA_018249875.1 Cecropterus toxeus | reverse complement strand
CATTCAATTCTAATTTTATTGGATACTACCCTACTTCATTTATTATTTATTCTAAGAACTAAGAACATTTTAAGAACTAAGAACATTCTAAGAACTGAACTAGTTTTGGACAATAATTATGGTTTCTATACTGAAATCTCCGAGATAGGATTTTTTTACGTCGTGGGTCAAACAAACAAAGACGAATACAGCCAATAGCACCCAGAGCTTGATCTGTCATCTAAATTCATTATTCAGCTAACTGTTTGAATAATATAGAGTTTTATTTTTCAATGCATTTAATCTTTAGAAATTACATTTAGGCGGTTTTAGTTTTTAAAATAACTCTCTTATCCCGTTTATAGTACAGTTAAATAAGATATGAAATCAAAATGTAACACTCGACTTCTTTTTATTAAGCATTTTTGATATAATGTAGTTTTAATGATACAAAAGCGACGTGTACAGGTTTTAGTGTCGATAACCCCCGGAAAGGCTTGAACAAAAAGGTCAAAAGTGTGTTTACGCAAATATAGAAAACGGTGAAAAATATAAAAATAAGTTGTAAAGAAAGTGTGGAGAGCTTAAAGTTTTTATAGAAAACGTTCTATGACTTTTTCCGACGGTCCAAATTAATTGCTGCTGACAGGCGTTGATTAAGAGCTACTATACGAATTGAAGAACTATATTTCGAGTTGCAATGCGAGCTGTGTTAAATAGCTATATAACACTCGACGTGACATAAAGAACTGAAGCATTGTTCGCGAGTAGCACCATCGATTTTCAATAGCCGTTTGGAACGCTGGAACGACATGCTACGATTTTATTGGACGACCATGCTCCTAGGATCCCATAAATAGGTCGTATACACTAAACGTTTTCTCATGTACTTACTTTGGCCGTATTTCATGGAAAATTTTTGAGGCGGCGAGGTCTCTTCTGCTCTGAGTTAATGACATTCAGCTTTTCAGAAAAGTAAATAAATGATTTCACGCATTTACGTAGTTATAAAGTTACTTACCAAAATAAACTTTTATCACCAGATGCTTTCCAAGAAACACATGATATTATTTAACTTTCTTATTTTTCGCTGCCTAAAATTTTATTGTTGACAATGTAACTTTGATTAGTGTCATTATTTTTTATATTTGTCTAATATTCTGAAAAAATATCAGGCAGGCAATTTTGAAATGTTTAGATACTTGCATGGTCGTGGATTAAACCTGAGAATTCTTTCGGTCTCCTATAAGTATTAGTGGATAAGGTGGTTTCGCGCCGCTTGAGGTGGAAATTGAATCGGACATCTCTTATAAGGATAAGTCGGCGTAAAAAAGACGACTTTATGTTCGTAACGACGTCTAAACATAAATTATGTTTAAAATCACTTTCTATAAAATATACATGTCATAAGTACAAGGCGGCGCAAATGTAATCGCTATCGGAAAATGGTACAATTTCTGAAAATAGGTATGTATCTTAATGAACAAAAATTTAGACAAAAGTAAAGTTTTTCATTTAAGAAATCAGGAATCAGAATGTATCAGCGCCATCTATAACGCCATGACCGATGAGGGCAACTCTGGGTAAAAAAATAAAAAAAACAAAAAACCGGGCGAAGCTCGGTCAACCAGGTACTTTTTTTAATTTACAAAGAATCTGCAAACTATCCATGTTCTTGAAGAGTACTCGTATAACAATATAAACAAACATATTTTATTATATAAGGTTCACAAACAACAACAAAATTAATCCAACATGTTATTATTTATGAGAAAGTTAGCAGCTGTTCGAAGTGGAAGTATTGATTGGCTCAAATAATTTCTAACAATCAAACTTCAATAACTCATGCTTAACTTATCACAATACGCCGACATACTGTACACAGTGTGTTGGCTTATTATGATACAGTACAATATAACTTTTTCACAAAAATAAAATCTAATATTTTTGCTATATTTTTATTTCATTTCAAATACGTGGTATTTCTGTTGTTTAGTTTGTCTAAAATCACTATACTATTATTTAATTACTCTAAAACCATGATCTTTAATTATTTATAATTATTAAAAATAAAAACAATAAATAATTGATGCAACGCAGCTGTGGCTAACCTCACGTGTGACTAATCTTACTTATCTGGGTTGATTACAGATGTCCATGTTCGGCAGGAGCCAATTACCATTGTCCATGTAGCTCCGGGACCAGAATAGGGCTACGGCTACGGTCTGTCTGTTGTAAAAGGCGACTAAAAGGGGGCTTCCGGGGTTGCGGACGGGAAGAGAGGGAGCTCGAGCCGCCCAGCTAAGCGACCCCGGGAAGGACGACGGCATGTGTGGTCGCATGCCGTCGTAAACACGTGAAGGCATGGTGAGCGCAATTGCTCACCAGGAAAGAGCTCCAAAGGGGTATCGCGCTCGAAGGACTCCGGTTGTGTTCCGTTGAAGATCCCTGATGTGGAGGACACACAGCGCTGACGGACACCGGGCGGCTTTCAGTGCGGTAAAAATAACGCGACCTTGCTCCAACGCCGTCGGGTACCTTTTAAAGGCTTCCCCCTCATGACAAAAAAAAACCATTTACCATCGAGTGGACTGTATCCTCGTTTGGTTCTCCTCGAAACCTCGAAAAAATTCTCGAAAAAAGAAAAAAATACAGAAAAGATACAAAAAGAATAAAATACTAAAGGCAATCGAAAAAAAATGATTTAGAAACGTATATTTATTTGATAAATAGCAATTTGACGACATTTCGCAATACATTGTACTATTAAACAAACAAAATATTTTATATTATTCAAGAATAAAATTGTCACTTACAAGTAATCACCACTTAGGTAGGTACATAGAAAACAAACATAACAGGCGTAAGATATTCATTAAACAATCAACATTACTATTTCTTCGTAATCAGACTAATTAAGAAGAATAGTGTATAAATTAATGTTAATAGAATATTAACAGGGCTACACTTTTTGATCAAGAAATAAACCATACACACTTTAATTCGGAAGATATATTTCATTCGCAATATTAGCAAATGTTCGATTTACTTCACGAGCACGGGATAATTACGAACCGGCTGCTTTTGATTACTTGTGTAGTTTCAATACGTATGGATTATTATCAGTCCAAAAGTGATGTTTATGTTATAAGTTGATTATGAAGTTTAAGCGTTGTGGCACACCTGCGGGAGGCCTATGTCCAGCAGTGGAATTAAAGAGGCTGATATGATGATGATGATGAAGAAGATTAAGTTAATTTAAATGGGGACTGATTATTACTAATTGTGTATTAAGCATTCTATTTATGTATGTAGTTTCCCGGTTCTCCTATAAACATTAAGTTCAATGACTTATTTAGGTACCTTAGTACCACGTACTTAGGTATTCACAATTATAAAAGGCCCAGAATTTACTCTACCTACCTATTTTAATGCAGATCTGTGAATACTTAGGAAGTATTATCATAAACTGCATTTAAAATGACATTTTATATTAAACTAGCCGTGCCCCGCGACTTCGCCCGCTACAGCATAAGAAAAAAAAACAAACAAACGAACATTGCATGATGTTACATAGCCTAAAGCCTTCCGCAATAAATGGACTATATAACACAAAAATAATTTTAAAATTCGAACCAGCAGTTCCTGAGATTACCGCTTTCAACCTAACAAACTTTTCAGTTTTAAAATATTTGTATAGATTGTTCATACATGCAACGTAACTTTAAGTATGCAATTAGGTTCGATCTAGCAATACCAACTTTGCGCGTCGCAGCCAGGTTTCCTAATCGGAAAACTATTTCAGCACAAACTATCAAACAAGAGCCTGAGTATGTCACTAACTTAAAGTTAACACACATTTTAAACTTGTTAGGACATAGCGTGGCATGAGAAAACTTCTTTTAATATAATATAAAACTAAGATGAGAATCTTATAGCTTCACGCTTACGCTTCGTTATGTTGCAAGTGCCACCAATAACGACAAGAACCAATACTAAGGCCTGGAACAGAAATGTAAGCTTGTCGATTAAATCTTTCTCTGTTTTAATATAATTTTCCGCACAACGATTATTATTTATGTTTTTACAGAGGTAAATGTAGAGATATTGCAATGAACGTTTTCTTTTTCAGCCACACTTTGCAATGTACAAAACTTAAACGGTGATCGATTTGAAAAATCTTAATAAGAGGCCATCCATAAATTAAAGTATACGAATTTCATGATATTTTGACTTCTCCCCCCGTCTTTGTCACAGATGGTCACATTTGTGAGATAGAGTGATATCACACTTTAACACCTGCCCTAAACATGTGACGTAATTTATGGATGACCCCTAACCTCGTACTAAAGGTATGAACGCCCTCACTGTTCTTGCCGCTATACAGATTGATTTGAAGACTATGAAACCACAAAAAAGTTAAACGATAACAATTAATAAAATAATGTATGTAATAAGTAATGGCCTGAAGTGTATGGTGAAACAATTATTATGTGAAACATTATTATGTATGAGCGTCAACAATAAACAATGAACAAAAGGATTTATGATTATATCTACTAAATGAATCAGTTCACTGTCACATGGTTACATTAAAATTGTCAATATTAGTCTATTTACTCTTCTAACTTTTGTGATTTATAGTGAAACAATAACAATATTCAGCAAGTTTTTATGTTCTATAACATTTCATACGATGTTTATTGTCACTGTTAGAACTGTGTTATAACAGAGTAACATCACTTTTCCTCGACAGTTCTTTAATGTTTTTATTATATAGCACATTACACCAGACACATATATCTATTTTATTTACACAACTTTCTTCACTACACTAGATATAGATATTTCTTATAGATACGGAAGACGATATACAATGAAGTGGCAGAAATTTCGTTTTAATATTATTAACCAACTGCTTGTTATTTTTATATTTTGTACTCTTTCTTGCGGATTCTAAACTATGCGTGGTTAAGGCGGATGAAATTCTTTGTTTCTTTAAAATATTGTCACAAAGAATACGTGTTAACAATATATTTATTAATATTTGTAGCATGGTAACGTTATTTTACAATTTATTGCGTTTTTTTATTATTTTAAAACAATCGAATATCTTAATCACGTTTTTCTTTATATTTTCTTGTATATCTGTTTATTTATCGTTTTCCCTTTTTCTTTTTCTTATTAAAGTCAGGTGGATGAAATCCTCGAGCTTGTAGTAATTCTTGAACATTGTGACACGCGTAGTAGACATTGTCCATCGCTGCTTCTGTAAGCATGTCTACATTACAGCGTCCCTTAGCTTTCCCCTTCTTGGCTCTGCCGCCGCCTCCTTTCTTAGACTTTTTCTTGTCACCGCCATCTTCTTTATCCTTTTTATCCTTCTTTTTCCCTTTTCCTTTTCCAGCCATGGTTGTAACCACGGGTTTCTATCGCGACGGACGCGTTTCTATGCTACGTATATCGATTAAACTTTTTATTTTTTACCTTTGAATGACATACTTGATATCTATATTTTGAGGTTTGTATATGGGTACAAAGCTGTGTAAAGGTTAAAAGTTAGCGGATTAAACAAGGTAAAGTCAAAATTAACATTAAAATTTGGAAAACAAAATAAAAGTGAACTAATTTTTTTAATATTTATTTGGTCTTCATACTTATTATATTAACATCCATGTATATTTAATTATTATACTTAATAATTCGCACTTCAGTCGTAACACTTCAAGGATTACAATATTGCTTTTAAATGCAGTTTGCTTAATTAAACCTCATTTTCAATCAAAATTCTTGTACAAACGAAAAAATACAAACAAAACACATAAAACCTGTTTTAGAATAATGTATGGTATCAAAAATAAAATATGACGTATTGAAATTGAACTATTCATGTTACACTTCGGTGAATATCAAGTTTCGTTTTTATTTGGGTTTCACTTCGGTCGGATTTCGACCATAGGGACGGGATATGTTTACATAAATACAAATACGACTATTTTTCGATCACACTTGCGTAGCTCTCCCTAAATACTCTTGGAAGTTACAGTTGGAATGCCTCGTGGAAGAATTTTTGGATATAAAATTAGAAGAAGCCCTTAGAATGAGCTTATTACGTTTTCTTAAAGTAATAATTGCTTATGTTTTCGCAAACTTTGCCTTGTTACGCGAAAACTCGTTGGTTGAAATAAAAACGTAAAAGTGCAATGGAGATTGAACAATAAATATTTTGAGAAAACGTAATAAACTCGTACTGAATACGTTAAATTTTTAAGTTTTCCATAACGTTTATTTGATATTATATAACGGTTCGCGTAAAACGTGTTCAACTTCAACACGATGCAGTGTAGCTGCTCCTACAGCTGGCGTCGCTGCTTCACTCCGTCCGGCGTAGACGAGCTGCAATGTATATTTTTTAGTTAAATTAAAGTAGAACGAATATGGTTACCAGTTACAAGTTTTTTGATTCGATGAAAGCGCCACACGCTTTCATCGAATCAAAAAACTTGTAACTGGTAACCATATTGTTGCCGGCTTAATTATAATAAGGCGTCATTCTTAGTCGTTAGGAGTAGTAATCCCTGTTCTATATGAAGTTGGTTACACATGTCCATGGGTGGCAGTAACTTACGATTAGTTGGACTCCATGTTCGTTTGCTACTCCACACTTATAAAAAAAAAACAAAGGATTTTGTTTTTCATCGCATGGTAAGTAGCCATTGCTACCCCCATATATGCATATTTATCACCAAAATTTGGAGATACGATAATGCCAGCCACTGACCCAGGGAGAAGACTAGCAGGCATATAGGGCAGTGGTGTTTGCACTTATAAAAGGCAGGGGGAGCAGGGCAACTGCCCTGAAAAATAAATACATAATATGTGTCGGTATTGTTACCGTAGTCGATCGACATACGTTCTGCCGGTGTTTTCCACTTAGGTGATCAAAGGCGACTCTGAAAGGTGTTCTTTGATCACTTGAGACAATCATCTGGATGATCATAGGCATGGATGGATGATAAGATCGCATTTATGATTACCTAGGTGTTACAAAAACGACAATTTTAGACACCTTTTTTACGTATTTTATACAGGTAATTAAAAGATACTGAAATAATATATTTTTCGAAGGTGATATCACCTGGGTGATCAAAGCAGAATACGCCGTTCTGCCACCTTTGAGTTTTATTTGTCGGAGACAGCTGTTTAATTATTAAAAACAGATGACATCACAAGTACGTACGTGTATCGAACGATATCGAGTGATCGCCTATCAGTTTCCGATTCCTGCTATTATTATAAAAAGGGTCTGAGAACTGGCTCGTTGCGCATTTGATTTTGATGCGACTAGGTGCACGGATCTCATTCTGTTTCAAGGCCCTCCTAGCCCTTACTACTATCATTTAGCAGTAATTGCTATAATATCTGAATCTGTAAGATATTCCCGTTGTATTACTTCTGAAGTTAGGCTTCGGCTACTGCTGTTTATAACATATTTGTATGTGTATTATTTTATGTTGGCTAATATTATACCCTCTTTAGCCGCTAGTCCAAACGGCTAAAGAACATAATAATTTCCAAAAATAAAATGAGGAAAAAAGTAATCGATAAGTAGGTCTTAGCTGAAAGACTCCATTTGGGACGTGTAAGCAGTGTATTTTAGTCGTGAATCATGTGTATTTTTATATCTCGAGAATACTCGTAAGGTAAGCCGCTTAAGTTGTAAAGATGCTTACAGGACTTAGTAATATCTAGTACTCCGCGGTTTTACCTGCGTTAAAAAAATAACTTATAAACTTTTAGAATCGATGTTTTTTGCTAAAATAAAGTAAACAGACAAAAAGTTAATAAAAGCGGCCAAGTGCATAAAAGTGGCAAAAACCACGTTTGTCGCTTATGTATTCTGTGAATATTAAAAGCGTCTTCCTGTTACTAATATTAATATCGAGCAAGAGAATACCGTTTTTCTATGCCACGCTAAATATTAATTTTATTCTGTTTTTAGTATTTGTTGTAATACATGCGATCTACAGAGATGGGAATAAATGTTGATGAACATTTCCACCGTAATGCAAGAATAGTGTCACCGTGTAAGTAGCATGTAATAATTTAGAACATATACACTTTCTTCTAGTTTTATCACCGTTGATTATATTTTGAGACCAAAAACTGATTTTAGATTACTTACTATCAAAATTAACTGGTAAAAAAGAATATTATTTTTTTATTTGTTAATATAATGTTTATATATTCTTTAAATATATAAAACATTTACGAATATAATGTACGTACGAAGAGAACATTTAATTTAATTTTGTTATGAATAATATAATTAAATTAAATTGACATAATAAAAACAGGAAATATTAATAAAGGTTCATAGATTCACTCTATTATTATAATTGAACTTTTATAAAGTGTAATAAAAAATACAAATATAACATACATACGCTTTGTATAAGCGTGCAGAAAAAGTAAATATTACAAACGTGACATTCTGCAGTTTTCTGTGTATGTATTAATTTGCAATTCAATCTGCGTATAAACAATATTGATTTTTAATAACACACAACGATATATTTTCCTGATATTTTATTAACTAACTAGGAATTATATAAAACTGAATCGCCATTAATTATTAAATCTATCCTGCTATGTGCTGTTTTTTTAAACGTGGTTTTAAACATTTTAACAAAATTAAAGAGACAATTTTAACTCTACAGTGATCTTCAAACTAATTTGTAGAAACAAAAAGAACTTTCAGAATTTAATATATTCTTTAAATTATGAATAGTCAGTAAGTAAAAAACAAGTTTCAGTTCTCAGTTTGAAATATTTTAAAATTTGCGAAACTTTTATATATTTTATTCCTGAATTCATTTTTTATTTCAAGTACCTATTCTCAGAGAGCTCGCAGTTACGAAGAGAATATTGGATTCTGTAAATTATATTTACCTTTTTACTTTTAGAACATTTTTATGTTGTCAAACGATCGCAAAACGACTGCTTGAAAATAAATACAAGAAGCAGTCCCATTAAGGAATAAGGAAGACGATTTATTACTCGACGGCGTCAAAAGAGGGTAATGATTTTCGAGCGAATATAAATGTCTACATGTTTAGAGGTATATGTACTTCTTCTATTTTCACAACCGGCTAATTCTACAACCCATTGGGGTATGTATGACAATGGTATAAAATGACTATGGGACAGACAAAAATTATCGAAATTACATTTGTCACTGCGTGCTTATAATATATGATTTCTATTTATTATCATCTTATTTTTGCACTCCAGTTAATTTTTTAAACGTCAGGTTTTAGTTTTTTAAGAATTTATTTCATTTTTGTGTTATTGTTTCTAAGAATACCTACTTTTTTGAAATATTATTATATTATTATCTTATTTTTTCACACTAGTTAATTTTTTAAACGACAGGTCTTAGTTTTTTAAGAATTTATTGTATTTTTATGTTATTGTTTCTAAGAATACTTTCACAAACTTTTATCTACAAAAAGAGTTCTTTGTGAGCATTTTAACTTACTTAAACGAAAATTGTGAATACCATCTTAGTGATATTCGTTTGGAGGGAATATTTTAGTAACAAACCAGTAAAAAGTTAAGAGAATGACTTAATCTTAAATCAAGTAGTTGTAATAGGTTTATATTTTGTCGTAGGTACTCACCTTCCTTCCTAGTAGATTTTCAAAACGGGGTTTGACGAAGGACCAGGCTCCCATATTTCTGTGTTCTTCTTGACTCCATATGAATACTAAAAATAACATAAAACAACAATATAATATATATCTACTTAGTAAGATAATATACGAAATACATTTCAGCAGAGTCGACTCTCATAATATAGACGAACTTTCATCTCTTTGTATTGCTTGGTCAGTATTGAATATTGCAATGGTATCGCGTTTGTTTGCCAAAGAAAATATCAGTACGGCTAACAAAAGTTGTAAATACAGAATTCGTATCGGTTGTTGATGATTGTGTATGTTTATATTTGTACATCTATTTATAGATTGCGTACTGGAAATATATATAACGAATGTTCTCTGAAGGTAGCGGATTATCCATATCTAATCCCTCTTCAATACACATACCAAAAATATTCCATTAGTCGTTTAAACGGAATAAATTTATAGAATGTAATATTAAACGAGATTGTACTTTGATGCTAGGTAAGTTCTCTTTGCTTTTCATCCTAAGTGGTTACTACTATATCTACCCTTTACTATGATAGACACTCGTTTACCAAATACGATCTGAGCCTAAGTGTAGTCATTTTTACCACTGAGAACTAAATTGGAACTAAATTTCTTGCCACTTTTCAAAACGGCGAAGTAGCTAACTTGCTATTTAATCCTGAAATACAAAAGTACAATTCACTCAGAAACCCCTTGGGGTAACGTTTCCCAAATGATGGGAAGGGACTCTGTATCGGGCCACGAAAATTTTGCATATAGGTAACCATGTAAACCAGGTAGCCATACATCACGTTCAAACAAATTTCGAGTGAAAAGTTCTACATTTTTTTCATACGAAATTTCTCGTGTTCAAGTCCGACTCCCACTTGGCCAGTTATCATTAATACAGTAAAGTTTTGTGGACATTGAAAACCTTTTTTACTTACTTAAATCTGCATAAAAAGTTAGGGAAACATTGCTTTAGGGTTTAATTAGGGTGTCAACGCGATATTTATCAATAATTCAAAACTTTCACAAAAGGTTCAAATTTCAGAGACTGAGTATGAATTCCTGATGGCCTTTTTGAAATATTTAAATTTCGGAGACCTTTTTATATTGTACACAGAACAATTTAAAATTCGTATTCTATAGGTAATATAGACTTTTTATTTTAATGTTTAACTTCTTTATGGTTTAAGATCTCAATTTCTCATAAAGAATTTATAATTCACTTACTGAGAAAACATTTTGGTTATGTAGTGCGTAAAGAAAAGAAAAAAAAATTTCGATATGATAATATCATGTCAGTGGTTTAACTTCAATAGGGATATCGATATTTTAGGTGTCAACTTACAACATCGTTGTGTCGTTAGTTCTACTATTTTTAACTACAAATCTAGTAATTTTTACGTTTATATTATATTTCTATAGTTCTAACTGCAGAACATGTACTGGGAAAGGATCGACTCTGATGATAGCGGCGTTATCAATACGGACGACCGTATAATTTAACATTTTTAACATTTATGTAATATTCTCGATAATAATATCAATATTTTAGGAGAAATATAATCGAAATATCGATATACCGTCACGTCGTCAGTCAATTATCTATCTATGTATTTAAAGAACTGAAAATACTTATTTGTTTATTTAGGACTACCAATATAGAATATAGCAGTATTTACCATATACGGTACAGTTATGTATATAATCTTAGTGAGTGGCTGTTCTTACGGTTATAGGAAAACACAACACGCATTAAACATATATATTATGTAAAGGAATACTTAAATATATGCTTAACATTAAATTATATGTAATGATAAACGATATATATACATATATTAATATATAAGGCAAATTAGGGAGAGGGTAAAACTATAATAATATGTTAAACACACAGTACGTTAAGTTTGTAGGTATTTTAAGCTTGGCTAAAAAAGTGCAACCATCGTCATTACTTCTTACTACTTACGTCTAGCATTCTTATATTTCTGTAGCTCTAACTGCAGATCGTGTACTGGGAATGGACATAGTGACTCGACTCTGATGATAGCGACATCATCAATATTCGCCTTCACTCTCTCTTTATGTAGTTCGTAGTAATGTTTTCCGCAAACCAGAATCACTCGCCTCACTTTTAACGGGTCTGATATTACGTCACCTGAAATGGAAGATGTTTATTCAGTGAAATATTGCCGCTGGAATATTGGAGAGGTAAATGCTACGTTTCTTTGCCTATGATATTGACATGTTCGGTATTTTGGGACTACATGGATTTTACATAATAAAAGCTTGATCTTTAAATGTATAAACACACACACGCACACACACACTCGCACACACATACACACACACGCACACACACACACACATACATAAACACACACACACACACACACACGACTACTAATTATTTATAGCTTATATTCGTTGTTTTTAATGTATTACTTGATAATTGTT
>DWNE01007583.1:0-12138 GCA_018249875.1 Cecropterus toxeus | reverse complement strand
TCAGTAGATCCAAAGATTAGCCCCGACAAACTTACAAACTTACAAACTTTACCTCTTTATAATATTAGTATAGATAATACACTAATTTTATGTATGAAAACAGGTTATCTAACTTATCGTTTGATCTCCTAGACTTGTTCCGTCGATATCTCTATAAAAGTAATCAAAGACTTCCAGTTCCAAAGGACACCGGACCAATATTAAAAACTTGGACGAAGATGTATTGATATTAAAAACCTATTCAAGAACTTATTGGAAAGAAAATTAATTTAAAAGTTGCGCAAACTCTGGCGGCGTGTACGGGTTAAATTTTAATTATTTGGCATTTCTTCCCGAAGCTGATAATCAATGTACGGATCAAGACATTTGTATGGTATAAGTAATATTAAATATTATAATCATAAGTATTAGACCTATCTGTCATGCCACATCATAATTAATTTTATTAAATTTTTTATGGTATCTCTCATTCCTAGCTATCTTATCTGTTAATGCTAATCCACACCCTATGTGTATGTACAGGTTTGTATGTGGAAGACATTACATAAAAGATGTAAATACACATATGACAATCTTATGCATCAATTGTAATGAGGTATCTGTGATTTCTCCCCGTAGTACACCTGTTGTAAATAGAGTTCGTTATGTGCATTTTCCTTCGAAATCGCTTCCGATTAGGTGGCTCGAGTGTTCGTTCGAATAAATGAATTTTAGTAACGTTTTGTAGGGTCCGTAAGTCGATAAAAGTGCAGAACGCGGGCACCGGTCACCTGTGGTGGCGGGCGTGGCAGGTGAAGGAGACGCCGTGGCTGCGGCCCACGCCAGCCACCTGCTGTTACTATAGTGGACTTGCCTTTACGAACTTCTGTAGAGTTAACTTATCATTTTATTGTAGTAAATCTTCTTTAAGCGCGCATTGGGGTGGAAAAGTGCCATAGCGTTACGCTGTAGCGTTACGTTACATTTATAATATTTAATTATTAACAATTTATACACACTAATGATATCGTATTATAATAATCTTACTTTGTAATTTGCACATTGATACATGTATTCTTACTCTTTATTATTTACTAAGAAAAATAAACAGATGAAGAAGGAATAAATAAAAAAAATAAAAAAAATGCAATCCAATTTAATATGTTGTTCAGATGACACTTATCAAGTGAATTAATTGAATGAAAATGACTTTAAACATTAGAAAATAAGATACAAATTTAATACAAGAGCACTTAAATTTAAATTGAAATAATAAACGAAAATATATAGATGGATAACCCTTTCAGGCTTTACTTTATATCAAGGATCTAGTTTCACAATAGTATCACAAATATTTAGGCTTTGTTTCAAGTCAAAGGCTAAAGATTAAAATGTCGTATCTGAAACAAAGCGACGAGCCAAGGCAACAATGTTATAGAATTTCAATAAATCAAAGTCTTACAATTGTTCACAAGTTTAATTCCGCTAAGTTATGCTTCAAATTTATCGATGATTAAAGTATCAATGCCAAAATACTGAAATACAACGCTTTTGTTAAAGGATATTGCTTAAAGTGACACATTGCGTCCATAACATTCATCGCCAAATGAATTATCTATACATATAAATAAAATTGAAGAGTCTGTTTGTAATATCAAAATAACATTTTTTAACCAAATGCATATAAATATATACAGGATACTGATAACAAAAAACCATTAAAAAAAATTTTTGTCTGTCTGTCTGTCTGTTTGTTCCGGCTAATCTCCGGAACCGCTGGACGGATTTTGATAGGACTTTCACTGTTGTATAGCTGATATCATAAGGCGTAACTTAGGCTACTTTGATTTTAGAAAAATCGTTAGGGTTCTTCGCAAAAAATAAAAACCCTCAACATTACCTCTGTTTTTACAAAATTGTTGATAACTTAGCTTCAACCAATTCGATTCACGTGAAACTTGGAGTGAATTTTTAATATTTAGAATACCGTGATATGGTAAAGAAATGACCTTGAACTCCTCAATCTTCATGATGATAGGGCACAGCCTGCCTAAGCCGTAATAGTTAACAATTTTCTGTTTACATATATGTAACAACAATCATAAGCAAAAACATATGGTGAAAAATTTTGACCTTCAACTCCTCAACCCTGATGATGCAGGGGTACTGCTAGCCTAAATCATAGAAGTTAGCCATTTGGTGCTTACGGATATGTAATAAGGTTACCAAGAAAAAATATATGGTGAAAATTTTAACCTTCAACTCTTCAACCCTTATGATGCTGGGGTACTTAATACTTAAACCATAGAAGCTGGCCATTTGGTGCTTACGGATATGTAGTAAGATTACCAAGCAAAAATATATGATGAAAATTTCGACCTTCAACTCCTCAACCCTGATGATGCAGGGGTACTGTAGGCCTAAACCATAAATGTTAGCCATTTGGTGCTTACGGATATAGCATAAGATAGCTAAGCAGAGACATGAGACGTCAAATTGGACCTTCAACTCAATGCAAAAAAAATAACATCACGTGATTAATGGACCTGCGTGGCAGAGCGGTCACCATACCGGTTTGACACGCAGTGGGTACCGGGTTCGATCCCCGGCCAGACAGAAATGTGAATGATGAATTTAGATTTCTGTTCGGGGTCTGGGTGTTATAAAAAGAAAGTGTGTCATTAAATGAATGGCCCCTTACTCAATCCCATCAGACCGGTAGACTTCATAAATTTTGAGATAACATATAGGTTACTTATTAAAATGAAAAAAGTATAAGATGCCCGGGGGATAATTTGGCTTTTGGTTTAAAATAGTACAGCATGATTATTTTTGCGAAGTATTCGCATAAGGGTCAGAAAATTACATAGGCTACTTTTTATACCGAAACAATGTAAGGCAAACCATATGCGTAAAAAGAAAAAAATGAGTTTAAACGCATTTGAGGAAGGTATATCAAGTATAAAGTGAGTATCAAATTGGATTGTGGAGTCGTTGCTTGAATTGAAAAACGTTCAATTATATGTATGTCACATTACATTTCTTTTAAACGCGAGTGAAACCGCGGGTTCAGCTAGTATAAGATAAAAATATATAAGTCTGATCTTACCTCAGATGCATACAAATGGGCGGCAGCGGCCTCTTATCATAAGGTGGCAGGTTTCCTCATGGTATTTTCCTTCACCGTAATGCAGTGATAATTAATTTCTAATACGCATATCATTTTTCATCATTTTAGAAAAATAACAGCTGCCTGGGATTTGAACTTCGAATCCTCGATTGAGAGGCCAAGTTTTAACCATTAGGCGTTATCACTGTTCATAAGAATAGTATAAACATTATTATATGATATTTCACTTTGATAGCTGTTTTATTGTGACTTAATTACTTTAATAAGTAAGATAACTGCCGTATCCAAAGTAAGCCGAAACCAATACTTAAATTCTCGGTCTATTTGTATTACCAATAAAGTTGTAGAGACAGTTCAAATGCTTCATGCCTGTGCAACGCAGTCCGCATTCATTCGCTAAGTGAACCTAAACGCGACTCCGACGAGTCTTTTGGCTAAATAGACGATCTGCCGTTTTGAAAAGGCAATCTTTGCGAATGTACGGGGCTAGTTCATTCTTTACGTAAATCAATTTAAGTAAAATCCTTAGGGACTTTTTGTTGTAATGTTTCCGGGTTGAAGAACATGGATAAGATACAATTATAATAGAGATAATTTACACTTCATTATAATTGTAAATATAAGTATATATAGTAATACTATTTATAACACTTTTCAACAACAAAATGAAGATAAAGTTTTTGCGACTACGGCGGATTTTTCTTTTTTTCTGACCTTTTAATTTTCTGCGTTAACGTCTTAGAATATAATCTTGTCCAATTGAAACCTAATTAAGAGCTAATCACATTTTATTTTCTACACTGTAAATTAACTTTGAATATGAATACATAAATAATTCTGAAACTATAATAAATCTTTGGGTTTTAGCTAAATTCTTCAGGACAAAGCAATTTACATTCATTCGAATTTATTCGCTAAATAAATCTTAAACTCTTAAAGGAAAGTTCGTAGAGGATCACTCCCGTTCGGACTTATGATTCTTCCAAAAGTAATAAGGCAACTTAATAAAGAAATATCGAGATATCCGAGCGAAAATGAGATAATTTAACGTTATAAGGATTGGTCTTTGCTTGTATTGATTACAGTAATCTATTAATGTCTGAAATCAAATCTAAAATAGAATAATTTGACGACCCGCGTGGTCGAGCGGTTACCATACCGGTCTGACGCGCAATGGGTCCAGGGTTCGATTCCCGACCAGGCAGAAATAGGAATGATGAGTCTAGATTTCTGTTCTGGGTCTGGGTGTTTGTGTATTCGTGTTTGTGTGTCCATGGCACCCACGCCACAGGAGAAAATCCTTACGTGGGGCTATGAGTGTAGAAGGCGTGTTTTTTTAAATAGTATTTAATAGTTTAAGAGCCATTTACGCTTTTTGTTGTAAACTGCGATTTTGATTAAAACCGTTATATTTAATTTTTATTTTATCTAACACGTCTTTTTTGGCGACTGCTGTACCAGTAATTGGCATGCATACTGGTCTATGTTAAGAAAATATATAAAGAATTTATAAATGTTTTTAATGTTGTTGATGTATCAACAAAGAAATAAAAAGACTTCTAAGTATCTATATTTTTCTTAATTATTTTAAGCCAGAACAACACAAGGCAAATAGTCTTATAGTATTTTTTAAAGAGTTCTACCATATAACCACAGTAAATGTATAGATACAATTACCGTGATATGAGTGACTAAGATAATATTGAAAGATTGCAGTATAGTAAAACCAACGAATGAAGACAAAATTCTTTTCCAATTTCAACATATTACATTCGACACACGGAGGGTGTGCAATGGTGCATCGGCGCTCATAGAACCCACTGATGTGTTGAGTGACGCTTCATCACGTTCACTGAACATTGGCCTTTAGGCGTCAATTATTCGTCTCTGTGTGATTCGAGCTCATTTTGTGCACATTTTCATTTAAATAACAAGAATTATTCTTCTCATACTGTATGTTTTAATTGTAATAAATAATTGCTTTAAAATTAAAAAAAAATGTGAACCATAAATCAAGATACCACTTATTGTGGTATCAAATATAAAAAATACTAATAACATTATTATTTAATACTAAAGAAAATGTGGATTTTTTTGATCCTGTCGAATAGAACTAATTATGACCTTATGTCCTTGTGGCATCCAAGAAAAACGTCTTTTTAATTAATTGAAAAAAGTAGATAACATCCTTAACTTTTTCAAGAACCTGAAATAATAATACAATTTAAAGTAGGTAGTCAGTCATACTCATCAGACACAAATCCATTAGCCCACCAGTACAAACGTAACAGCAACACGGCAAAACGGGCAGTATATTAGGGAATTTTTCCTCAATTCTCGTCAGCACTTGATTAACTCGGCTCGATCGTAATTATTTTCCCGTCCCCGGATAGCCGCGAGGGATTTGTATAATCCTGATTGGGTACGTATTGCGATTCGATGGAGTGTGCGAGCGCACGTGGCTCGGCATTATCTCGCTTCTCGGTGCTACGTGCACTCCCGTTAGTAAGATATTGAGTTAGTCGGGTATAGGTAACGATATTAGTGATTGAAATCGTAATAATTGAAATTAGCTGAAATTGTAGTTTAGTAGATAAAATTCGGCCTCTTAAATGGCGGTCTAAAGTTCCAAACCCAGGCACTTTTTCGGAGTACTTTACTCCGTATTAGAAATTAATTATATTATTTTTGTATGTTAATTGCATATGAGGGCGTAAATCCCTGAGAGTTTAGCCAGCTCTAGCCTCAACTCTAACTTTGAAAGGAGACCTTAGCTTAGCAGTGTGACAGTAATGGTCGCACGACGATAAAATTATATCTAAAGTCGTCGAATAATTACCTTCTTCATAACTCATATGTCCAAGGATTAGATCTATACAAACTACTAACTTACTAAGGGTTACTGGTGTAACTATAATTTCATTTCATAGGTCACGTGTGGCGTCGCTCATCGCTTATCTACATCTCAAGTCTTTGATGGAAGAATAGGTACCTAAACTTATAATAATATCTTATTATTGACTGTACCTTGAGCGTCATCGCTACGTATAAAGACGGCTATCCCAGAACAACACCAGACTTAGATTTGAATTACATAGGTACATATTCTTCATTTATGTATCACTTTAGCCGGAAAACAAATCCGGGATTCGCTACGAACATTGCAGACAAGAATTCTTACCACTAGGCTTTTAAAAGAAATTAGTAGGTAATGTCAATAAATATTTACATAGGGATAAAATATTAAAAATCTCCAAATTCTAGACGAAATTAAAAAGTTGCCTAGCGTCAGGGAATTAAAGTTGCCTCCTAATATTCCGATGCCTGGGGCCTAGCGATAACGCGACAATGGGAATTTACTGTTCGCACTCACTGCCCTGTTCTGTAACCTAATTATTACTTACTTCCTCCTACAAATTATAAGAAATTAAAATTAATAGAAGTAAATATCTATTAATTATAATTTATTAAATATAAGGTTAGACACATATCAGAATAACATTAACATTAGATAAGGAATATAAGGATAGGTTCGGCTGAACTGTAGTTATATTCAATTCGTTCCAGGTTCGATCCCCAGACAAGAAGATATCTAAATAGTTATTAAAAATAGATTAGGTCTGGGTGTTTGTATCTTCATCTTTGTGTATGTATAGCAACCAAATCATACGGAATTCCAATGTGAAGTTATGAGTGTATAAATTTTCAAGCATCAAATTAAGAAATGGATACTCAAAGTGTAACGGGCCCTCGATCCCGACCTCATGCTAAATCTCGGGGCAGAAAAACCGAAAGAGAAATTAATTAATCGTCAAGTACCTCTGGCGACCAGTAAAATGTTTTCTCATTAACGTCTCCACTAAGATTATTTCGCCATAAGCCCCCACCGCATTACTAATCACCGCTTCAAACACTCAGTGGCGCCCCCTCGTGACCGTCGAGCGCACTAACCCTCCCTCGGTGGCCGAATTGAAAACGTATAGCTTCACACACGAGAACTTCGATATCAAAGGCGGGTGGTCGCAAACAAGCCAAGATTTATATAAATTTGGTGTCGGGAACCCGTCCGTGGCAGGCACCGTACGTTTTTGTTTACGAAACTGTCAAATAATTAATTTGTTTCTCAAAGTGAAAACCTTTTAAATAGCCAATTTTGAAAATCGAATCAGTATTGCATTTAGTTGTAAAATAAGCGTACAATGGATAATCGTGTCCAAGCAAACAGCGGCGCTACATCGTTATTCGTCTCGCTGATTTAGTAAATTCGCTTTTTCCAGGTAAACTCTTGTCCGTAAGTCATTTAGTGCTCAATTTTTATTCGCGTAGCCAGCTAACTGAATTACTCGAACTATTTGCAATCGAAACTACGTACAAGACTGTTCAATAAAAGTGAACGGGCGCTCGGCAACATTTTCTTTCGTTTGTTTCCTTTCACATTATCGTGAAGGGGATGAGGCGGGTCTGACTGCCGTACGGGCTTCGCATTTAAAAGCGATATAAAAAACTTGGGCCTTTATTTCGCAGGATGACCTAAGTGGCCGGCCGGACCGTACAAAACCCCTCGTGGACTTACCTGTATTTTTCCACTTATTTATCCAACGTTTTTTACATTCGCAATGTTTGTTAGTACGCGCTTTGTCTGTTTGGGAAGATCTTGTTTTTTAACGAGTACTTAGGGTCTAATTAAAAGGAAAGCTCCGCACGGACAGTCGAGGCCTTTTGATGCCCACTGTTATTACATTTCGTGTATGAATTTAATTTGCCTGGATGGAGTTTCGAGTGGTAACCACTTTTTCATTTATACACTGGGATATGTAATTGAACTTTACGAGTGGAGCTTTTTCAAGCATCATTCCCTTTATTATTAAACGCTTTTGACAAGACATCACTTGCAATTTAATAGTATATGGAGTTTTATTTCCATAATAAACTTTCAGGATTAATGTTAGTAACAGGTACATTTATGTGGTTGTACCCAGTTTATTTAGTTCTATATTTGCTACGCCAAGATATAATTATTTATTACAGTTTCAGCAAATACTCGTAAATTTAATAACAATAAATTCGCCCATCTTAGCAATTTTACATATAAGGTATTTCGGTAAAGAAAGTACTAATACATAAAGTGCTAATTCAAAACGTTTAATGATACAGCCGTTTCATAGATCAACGTGTTGTAAAAGATACACCAATGCACTGAAAAAATATCATCAAATACAGGTTGTATATTATAATTTATTTGTAACTGTGTCGCGCAATTCAAATAAATAAATCTAATGTGTACAGATAAGCTTTGTAATATTTACATAATTGGTGATGTATTCATATACTAATCTGTGATTAGATCAATAAAGTTTGAAAAGGTTTTCATGTTCATACCATACATGGAATATGCATAAGTATGCTCTTAGCACTTATACGCGATTCCATATTGTCTACCGTACGAGGTTAATATGGCCATCAAAAAAGGTCTCGGAACTTGCAGCGGGTCGCTTAAAATTTGACAAGTTATAAATCGGATGTCGACTCCGTAATGAGGAAACACCATCACTTATGACATTAACAGTAACTTAAGTTTCATCGATAGTAAACGTCAAACCTGATGTGAGCACAGCCTGACTCCTGCCGACCCGCGAGTTTTATAACCTTTATGACAGATGGTGCAATAAAATTTATTTATTTCAAAATCAGGAACGAAATAACTTCGAGTAATGAGAGAGCACGTGTCGTTCAAGATTATTATATTGAGTATTGGATTCGGTCCGAGATAGCTCTTTGATTTACTGCCTTACTTTTGAGTCCACTAAATCACGTTTCTATAGATGTTCAGAAAACTATTAACTATTATTATTATTGGCGAACTATGAGCCCTTTGTGTGGCCCGGTCGGCAGACGAAGCTGGTTTTTATGGGTGACTTATTCGATTTCTGTGATTTGCGTGGCCGAAGATAAATACTTAAACTCTTGGTAGTCTAAGAAAACGAGTGTCCAACGTATTTTTATCACAAACTTATGTTAGTAAAATGGAATCTTTCATGTTTAGTATATAGTTTCTCTTCGGCCTTGCGCCATAAACATTTTTCCTAGGTTGTACATGTTTATGTATTTAATGATATTTTCTGAATCAAGTTTATTATGTTGTTTTATACGTAAATATAGAAATAATACAATTTCTATCTTCTTCCATGTCATAATATATAGGCGACATAGCTAAAGCATATTTTATGTAATAAAGCAGATTAAATTATTAGCATTTAAAAATCAGAGAAAAAAGTCGTCTGAGACCATCATATAGGAATTTATTTCTACATTTAGAGCCAATAAAGGATATATAGATTATTTTAGAAGTCTTTTGTTATTTAGGAAACTGTGGTTAAAATGCCATATGTGTTTGGAATGTTTAATCTAATATTGAACCCAACATAGGAATGCGATGGTAGATACCGAGGTGCCACGCTGTCTGGCCCTACCGCGTGAGGTCTGATGATCGATTGTATTTTTTTATTCCTAATGGGATTTGGAGCACCATAATGATGTTATTTTTTATTACGAAAGTGAATGGAGTTATATTTTAAATTTATGACCGCTCAATAAATTCTCTAAATTGATATGAATTTGTTGGAATTGATATTTGTCGGAAAATATCTAAATATTATTCATTACGATGATAAGCACCTTTCTCTCTCTTTCTCTTCATGTATGTGTGCGTGAAATTCACCAGGCAAGCACCATGCGCGGCCAGTTGTATATTCTCAGTATTGAACGCGTTGAAGTTTCGTTATAATCGCGTCGAAATATTACAGAACTTAATTCTTGACAGGGCTTTCCTGATTGCATATATAGATTTATATCTTGAACTAATTTTATCAAACATTTTGAATACGATATTGGTTAATGTGACTGTTATAAACTATTCAAAATTATTCGATAGCATTGCCGTTGTTAGAATTAAAAATAAATCTAAAACACTTATCTAGAACGCTTATGATTCTGGCAGATTACTTGCATTTAGTGGTTTAATATGTGTAAGTAAAAATAATGGTGTAGAAAATAATTGCATTGCAATTGCGACGTGTGTACGCTACATGGTGCATTCACCCGGAGCAGGGCTACAACAATTAGTGGCAGAACAATAGGAACAAGCTGCGGTAATGACGCTCACATAAATTAATTTATATATTGAGATGTACACACGTGTTGCGATGCATTTGTGTATGTAAGATCCGTTTTTAGGATTCCGTGTTTATTACGAAGTCTACGCCGTCTATATTTTGTAGAGCTGTGGCTTTTGAATTGCGATAATGCGAGAATGGAATGAGGTTTTACGGAATATGTGTAAATACAAAGGATATACTAATAAATAATTTTAAAAAGTAAAAAAAACTAATCTCAATAGTATTATGTGTTTCCAATACCTATAGATAAACATGAAATGTGTTAATTTAATAGTTATTTTGTATAATGGTTTATTTATATAATCATATTTATATTTACGTTTTAAAGCTTTAACGTAAATTGTAACACAAAAATCTTAGTATGATTATTGAGTAAGTTCTAAAATACCATTGTAGATATAATCAATGTATGTAGCTATTTCACATGACAACGTCTTATAAATTGATCAACACCGGCTGCACCCAAAAAGTGTCACGTTCCGCCTAAGCGTGCAAGCGAGAGCGCGAACACACATTTGAACTAATGATAAATTAACGTTAATTTATTGAAAAAAAAATTAGCTCCTCTGTATTATACAAAATAATGATAATTCACTGATAATAATTCAATTCATCATCATCATCATCAAAAGCGTGCAATTTTTCATCAATTCTTTATCACGTAAAAATCTATTACAACGATTTTTGTAACATTACATTATTATAATTATAGTTAATGCAACATTTTAGGCTTTGTACGAGTATGAAACGTATTTATGTATGACACAATCGATGCTATTTGCACAAAACAATGTTGAATCGTAAAACAATAGCATATGCAACAGTGACAATATTAATAACACGCTTTAACAGTACTATTGTCTATAGGTTCTATTATATATATTGGTAGGCTTAATAAACGTATTTAAGTGTGGTTCATAATATGTTATGATAGAATGATATGATCAAAATAATATTGTAGTAATTAAATACATAAAAAATATCCAAGTTTTAGGCAGTTTATTTGAGGCGAATAACCTAATTTTTACCCAACTGCGTCAGATGGAGAGTTATGTTTTACAAGCGTATATATGTATGCACATTTGTTTAAGACGCGCTACAGCGTTATAGGTATTTATGGAATCGACTCAGTTGTAAGTGTCATTAGCAATATAATTTCAAATATGACACCTGAGATCAGAGAAAAACAAGGAGGGAGTATAATCGGACGTTTTTTATTATCATAATTATGTGGGTATCACATGAAAGCTAGTAAAAATTTAAAATTTACCAGGTGGTAGAACCAGCGTAGTTCGACCGGGGAGGTACCACCGACGCACCTATTTCTAGCGTGAAGCAGTATTTAGTTTCGGTGGGAGGGTGTGGTTGCCGGCTGACTTGTATTTGAGGTGATATCCAAGTCCTCGGGAGAAGCAACACATCTATGATCGACTTCAGATAGAACGCCTGTTCTGTATGAATTTGTTTACAGATATCCATGGGCGGCAGTGACCACTTACTATCAGGTGGACTGCAGGCTCTTTTGCTACTTCAGCCTGATAAAAAAAATCGAATGTGAGGATGTATGTGTCTTGGTTATTCTTTCACACAAAATCTACTGTTGAGATTTTGTTGAAATTAGGCACGCAGGTGGTTTAAAACTTGGACTAACACATAGGATATCCACTACCATGGTGAGGAAGACCGAATGTACATATATATGATGAAGATAATGCCATTAGTAATAAATTGTCTACACTGTTATTTTAAAATTTATCCAGTTACATGAAATGTTAGCAATTTGACTCAATATCATAGAATCCAGAAAGGTAATATCCAAAACACAAGTAGGTACATAAAACAAAATACAAACAT
>DWNE01007582.1:0-12139 GCA_018249875.1 Cecropterus toxeus | reverse complement strand
GACTGAGATGGTCGCCTCATATAAAAGTGAGCCGGCAAGCACACCCTTCCACCGAAACGCAAGAACTGCTTCACGCTACAAATAGGTGTGTATTATTATTGTAGTAGTATATATAATTATAGCTCTCGAAAGCGTTCGGTGACAATAACGCGGTTTCCATGATTTTTCTTCACAAAAAGTGCTCAACGCGCAGTGAAATATATAAATATATATTCAGCTTTATTTAAAATATCGAGGGTAGAGGTGAACTAAAAATAAACATAAAACCTGCAAATACAAACAATAAATAAGTTGCAACATCATCTAGAGCACTTTTTCGTCTTGTATGCGATTCAAAGACTAGGAAATAGACAAAAACTCTTTAAACATTTTGAATACGAAAACTCCCACGTTGACCTAAAAATTAAATAGGTACATTATTATTTAGACCCCCGGTAGTTTGTAAATCAGTCTCCTAAATATAATGTTCCGAATGTAGTTGGTACTTAGTTTCCGAAGTAATTTACTTCTAAAACGACATGAATTGACATTTAAAAAAATCCTTAAATGAAAAGAAATAACAATAAATCAACTTAAATTTGATTTTAAATTCTTCGACGGTTTTCATTCATCAGGCTTATAAGGATGACTGTTGGACATAAGTCTTCACTTATGTGGTGTTTGCCAGTAGTGACCCTTCCTGGCATGTGTGTCGGTGACCACACTAACTTCTGATGATAAAAACGAAGACGCTACTTCCCATCTCCAGGATTTTCATACTTTGTAGCCTCATTTAACATACACGAGAATGGAAGAGTTGCTATTTAAGACCAATGACATGACACATGAACAATGACAATGACACACGGCATATGAAGTTTTAAAAACGGTTATTCGGAACGGAAGAGGTGATATTTAAAATCAACACCATGCGGCATATGAGAGAGTTATTACCCCCTCATATGCCGCATGGTTATACACAACTTATTTTAACAAATGAATAGTCCTCGACGATTGAGTAGATATACAAAGTGAAGTGTTTTATTTAACCTTTAGAATATAACTAGCATGTGTCCGCGGATCCGCCCGCTTCGGTCACATCTACCACGGTAATGAGTATGTGGTAATCCAGGTCTTAAACTATGTATGTGTATGCCAAATATTATACTCTTTCAGTAACATACACACATACATCCTCACAAACGTTCGCCTTTACAATATTAGTAAGATTATTTTATTTAACACACTGCCATAAAAATAAAAGAGTACACTCGAAGTCATCAAGTTGAATGAAGGATCGGAATTGGGTTGTAATTTTACTACAAAAGACTGAAGTGATTTCAATAAAATTACGACGTCCAATAAAAATTTTACCTTTCCCTTAACTTGTACATTTTAATTCCATTTTACGACTTTCTCCCAAATAATTGAAACCCTTACGTTTGTTTGTTTTACGAGGATACAACACTATTTCCCGTTGCAAAATGTCGGCAGTTTTTTTTCACTATGCGGCTTCTTTTATCTTCTTTTTTAGGGTTCCGTACCGAAAAGAGTAAAAACGGACCCTAATAATAAGAGTACGCTTTCCGTCTGTTTGTCACCTGACTGTAACTTACGTATGGTACATAAGATACAGACAAATAGACAGTTGAAATTTTTATGCACGATGTTTTGCTGTTGCCACTGCAACAACAAAGATTAAAAACAGAATAAAATAAATATTGAAGGGTTCAAATACAGACAACAAGTAGACGCTTGAAGTATTCACAGAATATTTAGTTATATATTCACTTTAAAAATAAATAATTCCATTAATTAATCAAAATAAAATTTATATTGAAGGGAGCTTACACACAGCAAACGTGACTTTTTTTTTTTTAATAGATAATGGAACGGAACCCTCTGCGCGTGAGTCGGACTCACAGTTGGCCGATTTCTACAAATTTAGTAATCTTATGCTGTATTTAAGAACTTGAATATAAATCCAGTTAGTCTTTGTATTTTTTCTATTGTCATGTTGAATATTTTTTTGTAACCGTGCCGTAAAACCGGTTTAGAGTTAAAATTGAAAAGACGCGATGATTTACAAACTTAGTTAATTCCTTGTAATAATAGACACCCTTAATAAACTGACAATACTTTTGTATCAAGAGTGTTTTTGAAATAGCGGACTAGTAATAGGCTCTGTTCTAACTCTTTGGGCACGGAACACCAATAACTATTAATCAGCATTAAAAAACATTTAAACAAAAAACCCGGCTGTTTAAAACAATGTTTGTTCATAATGGTATATAATAAATTTAACGCTTAACGTTAAAGTATTAAAATATATATTTTTAGATTGGTTCATTTACTACCCATTTACATTTGATACCCAAATTGTTGTAATTGTAAAAAAATCGCCCCCTCCCCCATTTTTCCTGTATTTCCTGACGCCATTTTTAAAAATTATATATCGTATGTCACTATGTATATTGAGACGATTCTAATGATTTGTCATATGTCATGATCCATTAAGCTGTTTGGGCTGTAGCGCGTGCCAAAAAATGGACATACATTCCACACAAATATACATACACACATTGTTTACCCTCGTTCTGACTCAATCAGGTGAAAAGAGCATTTTTAAATGACACGTGTATTTATAACTCCGTGTTAGCAATTAAAAAAAAGTTTTCGTGAAGTGACTCTACATCATTCAGGCTTCGGAGAATATTTGACATGAACCCCGAATCTTTTTATACATGTTTATTACTTACGTTATTTTTACGGCATATCGTTTTTACTGAGGTTCTGTGGGTTTTTATGTTAGCCTTTTTAGTTATTTTAGTGTAAGTACTAAAGAGTACAAATCACTGAGCGACAGCGATAACAAAAACTGTGCTGGAATAAATGCTTTTCAAATTTAGTTTACCTACTTTTCTAGGTTTTGTATTGTGACCAAACAGATTCATAATGTTTCCGAATAATACAACAAAGAAATAGTGAATTGTGATAGCTATTCGCTAGAATGAGGTTTAAAAATTGATAAATGAATTTAAGAAAGTGTCGAATGATAATGTATTTTTAAAATACCAACTATTTAAATTCAAGTGCTGATCTGTACGAAGCTAGTAAATTTTTATACAACGTAGTGTTTATTTTTATTTCTATCTGTTTAGCTGTATTGAAATGAATAACAGATTTCAGAGGTCTTTCATTCAAGAAAATCCTATATACTCCTGGCTCTTTACCTTGAATGTACTTAGATATGTTAATTCCATGCCTGAAATAATGCTTATTGACTATAATGCTTATTTATTTACTTACACATATATAAACAATTTTCATAGTTACATAATTATGTAGGTTGTATTACAGGGTGAAACATGCGATGTTATTACATCACATCTTTCACCCTGTATCATTTTTACGTTTTCTATAGGTATAAATCAGTGGCAAACCGGTACTCATCGGGTTTGGTTTTCTTACGCTAACTCACCCCTAAAACTTTTTCCTCGGTTCCTTATACTTACTGAACGGTACAGTATGTGCGTATATTATAAAAATATTGAAAATTCATTTTATAGCGTAATTTAAAAACATACAGTGTACAGTTACTTACATAATACATATACGATACACATTACTTACTTTTTAGTATTTCGTGCTTACTCTAATAATAAAATAAAAAAATGTACAGATTTAAGTTGTTTTTTCGGAGAATACCTACTTGTGACCTAAAATTATAAAGACTACCCGCGTGGCGGAGCGGTCAACATACCATGACGCACTGTGGGTGCCAGATTCGATCCCCGGCCCCACAGACAACTGAATGATGAGTTTAGATTCTGTTCTGGGTTTGCATGTTTGTGTATTCGTTTGTTTGCATCTTTGTGTGTCCATGGTACCCACGACACGAAACAAGAGAAAAATGTAGTGTGGGGCTATGAGGGCAGAAAGCATTTTATTCCAGTATAGTAAATATATAACTTGACAAATCCCTTAACGCCGAAGTTAAATACCTGGCATTAGCTCTCTTATAACGTTTTCCAACAAAACAGAGAAGGGTGAGAAACTTGCGCCCAAATAAACCCTTAAGACCCACGGCTTTATACTCGTTTTAAGACGCCGTTAAAGAGATTATTACTGGTATATACCTTGAAAGAAACTTGAAAGTAATATTGCTTACGCCTTTCAGTTTTGGATCATAAATTTGAAAGTGAACATAACTTTTGTTACCACTCAATAAATAATATTTTGTTATTGGTGCTATTAAATTTTACATGACATTATGGACATTATGGAAAATATTAAAAAGAACCCCCAGATACATAATATTTTGTTTAAAAGTTGGATGTTTTCTTTTATTTTTAAAACAATTGATGGCTTATTTCATACAGGTACATAAATATCACTTCCAAAATCAGAAAGGCAGAGACAGGGTTATAACCTTAATTTATCTTTTAAGTACATTGAATACATAATACATTCCAATAATTATCAGGAATTGAAATAAAGCATACTTTTCAATTCCGGCTTTATCGGCGAGACCGTTAATTACAAACGTAACATTCTATTTTTGGCTGAACATGACAATACTTATACTATCAACACAATAAAAAAAATAAAAAGCTTCTAAAGTAATATAATGAGGGATCAATATAACATTACGGCATAAGAAATATATTGTATCGTTCATTTAAAAAGGGTGAAAATTTATAACAAATGTCCCAGCTTCGATATCCAGCATTAGTTATGGAACATACAATTTACCCTCCGCATAAAGGATTAGTTATCGCGTCACAATAATACTTACAACAAAAGATTATATCCGTTCCGCTTTGTACGCTCGGGTAACATGTGAGCCGGGTTTGATATGTAATATCTCATTATCGATAAAAATAAAAAAGATACTCCGACAATCGAACAACTATTTCGGCTATGTGTTATGTTCACACACGTATCAATTTTATATAATACAACTGTGAATGACATATGATCCCTTCAAATATAAATTTTGTCGGTTAGAATTACATCACGTCCTTCCTTCTCATGGATGTCGTGAGAGGCGATTAAAGAAAAATTCTTGAAGATGGGCAACATGATCTTTTAGTGCAACATCAAAACAAAATTATTATTGATCCAGTAGTGGACCTTCAAACGTTTATGGCTATAAATTGTGAGTATATAACTTTAAATTGGCCATAGTTTTGCTGTTAGTCACAGACGCATTTTCACTTGAAAATGAGGCATTGCTCCACTCCTATCTCAACATTTCCACAACCTTATAACCATCGAAAAAGGAAATGAAATTCAAGCAATAAAATCTCGTGGATGAAATTGTGGTATCTCGTATGTTAATAATGATGTGAAATTTATGTGTAATATACCAATTTTAAAGCAAAACAGTTTCTTATCTTAAAGTACAATTAAATGGCTTAAACGAAACAATTGATGTTAGTGTTATCTGCATAAAATGAAAAATTCTATTCTTACTAATTTTAAATGAAGGAACCTTTATATTTTTCTTATTAAGTTCCGAGGTTCCGAGCTCTACATAACTTGCAATCTGCAGTTTGCTACTCCTTGAGTTTAAAGCAGTCACTCTCCCAGACATCTTTTCCATTGAATATAAATGGTATCCTAAAATCATCTTTAATGACCAAAATAAAACGACCGTAACATTTAGAAAGATTTATTCTAATCTGACCAGATCTTTCATAGATAACGCTCGTTTCAACAAACATCGCAAATGACGCAATAAAAAAACTCTTCTGCTTTATAATATTATAAGTATATATAAGCTACAATTCTATGGAACATCTCGTACATAACATCAAATACGCACGAAACGTGAGCAGAGGGGTAAATATTAATAGTAGCGGTACACCGGTTCGATTTTTCTATTACGCCGTCAGGCACAGCTGACGGCTGCCGGATTAGCCGGCGACTGACGAAACCCGAGCACCATGTCATGCTTAATTGACTTTCATCCCCCAGGGCCGGTTTTAGATGGGTGGAACAGAAATTGGTATGATAACAATGTTTGATGTGGTTTTTCGAGTACGAACAAATATGTACCTACTCGAAAAACCTAAATGCAATTCCGGAAAGGTTTGCAACTCACATCGATACTATTTTGATATGAAAAATGCTACTTTTATACTAAGTGCAATTCCCATACTACGGGATATATATTTACCAGGTGGTAAATATATATATAATGCTCGAGAATTTAACAGTGGAGCTGAACCTGGGAAGTAACACCGCCACACCTACATATTTTACCGTGTAGCAGTTCTTACGTTTTGCTAGAAGGGTTTGGTTGCCGGCTCACTTACTTCTAGCTTTTTACTATGAGAAAATATATGTATACGTAAGTTACTTAAGTAAAAATAAAAATTTTTGCTCGACTTGGCGGGGGCACTGCCGTGCTCCCAGGTCCTAGGTTCATTACAGCATTATATTTAGCAGAAGTGTATTTGCCAGCAATCCTACTCGTTCCATATATCGATGTACTTACAGCATACATCGGTATAGCACCACAGAGAAACGAAGTACAGCCCGCTTTTTATGTACATTTCTAAATCTAACTATTGAACAAACTTCACATATTTTAAGTCTTGCCGTTATTTGCCCGGCGGAGAGTAAAGCCAAAAAACTTTGTTTGTACAACTACTCGTAACGTTTCAATGTAATGTCTGCTCCAAGAGTGCTTTGTCTATATAAAAAGGAGAAAGATGTACGTCGTTACGTTGAAGGCAAATATCTTTTGTGGGTCGAGTGTTTGTGTTGAGTGGTAGCGGGAAACAGTGTAGCGGGGCGGTCTCTATACACTGATACGCAAAGGATCCCTGCGTAATGAGTTTTGATCCGTTCTGTCTTTCTATATTTGTATGTGTACAAAATATTCTCGCTACAAGAAAATATCTGTGGTTTGATAAGTGTAAGAAGTAGCATATATCTTCTTTTCGATAAGATATTGCTGATTTTTTTTCATATAAACCGCTTATTTCTTCTAAACAAAACAAAACTTTTGTAGCTTTTAATTCGGTTTTTTATTTACATACGAGGTTTTAAAAAATATCGTATGCATATGAACATAAACGAATTAGAATTAATCATCAGGGGTAAGTAAAATGTTTGCGAATTAAATAATTTACATAAAAACAAAAAAAAAATGCTTAAAAATAATTTGCTGAAAGTATAGTACGTACTACACTAGTTGCAGGCCGCAAGAAAACAACAGAACAACAAGAAAAAAACTAAACTAAAACTCTCATAGTTACATACATACATTATATGTTATACACACATACGTTTAATAAACCCTGTTGATGCTGTCTGACAAAAAAGTCGTTAAACCTAACATTGAACAAGCCTTTCATAAAACCTTTTTAGGTAAGAATGTAACCGACATTATTAGGTCACGCCTGTATTTTTAATCCCTTTTTCTCTCTTTATTAATATATATTTTGATAACTATAAAATGTAACATACTTTTTTCGCTTCCCGCTTTCGTTTATATTCGTGTTCTCGCCCCAATGTAAGCCATTAGTTCTGTCCACCATTTCAAAGAATAATGCTTACTCTACAATATACTTCTTTATAATGTTATCTAGGTGCTTATTTGGTAATGGCTATGTAAGTATGTCTCCTTACTGTCCGTGCATGTAGACATTACGTTTTTACAAAGACAAACAGGTTATATGTCGGTGGGTATGCTTAAAGGATTTCTTCGCATACTTCAAGTTTTTAACGCTTTTCACATAGTCTAGGAATGTGCGTTGAAGAGCACTCGTTATACACAAATATTCAAACGACTATACTTAAATATGAACTTACCTTCGTATGGGGTTGGAAATTGAAACTCTGCGTGGCGTATCAACACCGTATTTACAAAATATATATTAAGCTAGAGAAAATATTTGTTTAAACGCGCGAATCCTTGAAAATAGTAGGCAAATTTATTTTCTTTAGGCCATTTATTAAGGAAAGCAATAACGTTGATCTGAGGTGCGATAAGATGAGTCAGTTTACTCTTTCTTTACTATGCGCAAAAGGACAATGAAATGGTTATTACAATGTACAGAGCATCTGCAGCTAGTTCTTAAATGTAGAGAATATCACCAGAAACTTCTTAAATAAGACAGTACCGCGCAGAGCGGGTTGTAAATACAACTTAACGCTTAACAACACAAGGGTGAACATACCCTTATTATATTGCAAAGGTTATTCCAAGCAGGTAGACAGCGTCGTAAATGCTTACTGCCACCTATTGACATTTGGAACACGTGAAGAGTCCCCAATAGGAAAGTAAATGACTATTCCAATACCGTTTCTGAATGTTATATAGCCATATATCTAAAGTAACCTAAAATTTAATTTCACAATAACAGTTAAAGAACATCAGTTTTATTATTTCTGCACTAAAGTTAGAAGATTGATTTGATGAAGATAAATGTTATAATAATAAACAATATTATTATTGTAGACTCATATATCTTCCTACCAAATGTAACAATAATTTGCAACAGAATTATTTTAAGCGAGCTTATTCCCGCGGCTCCGTCCGTTTTGGTTATACGATAAAAAGTATCCCATGTGTTAGTTTAGTTGGAAAAACCTAATTGGATTTGAATAAAATTTGGGACACAGATAAACCAAGACATGGCTTAACTGAGTGCTTTTTGTGTAGTAGAAGTAGTTTTCGCGTATAAGAGTAATAAGCTCACATACACCCTCACAAACTATCGCATTTATAATCTTAGTAGACATCATTACGCAGTCTTATTATGCATGAATTTTCAAAAAAAATATATAGTACTCATCTCTATTAAGTATTTGATGCACTCGTGCAAAATAAAATATACTCAACCTATGTACCTACCTCTTTAGTCTTTACTTTATTTCTTTTTTGTCTATCAGTCACTGTAAGTTTATAAAGTGAGGCACAATCTATATACGAATTATTAAATCCATATTTATGTTAGAAGCATGAAACTTCGGCGACGTCGAGTCGCGGGATAAAATTATATCCATTAGCAATTTGGGTAATCCATTTTCCTTTGAAATGTGATCTCATCACCCGCCTCTTGTCCGCTTATCTCCACTCTAATTACACATCTATCCATATTTGATATTTTTATATACATACATATATTCTTTAATATAAAATATCATGTTTTGTTGCAAGATTGAAGTAGCAAACGGGCATGATGGTCAATAGTCACCACCGCCCATTGACATCTGTAAGCAACTACATACAGAGCAAGTATTCTATCTGAAGTCAATCACAGATATATTGCTACTTACGCGGTCTAAAATGGTCGGCTCATACTCGTATGAGAGTCAGCCGGCACCTACATCCCTTTCAGGAAACGCAAGAACTGCTTCACGTTAGAAATAGTCGTGGCTGTGGTACCTCCCCCAGTCGATCTAAAGACGTTGTACGACTTTGAATAAAATTAGCTAATGTAGCAGTCTATCTGATAGTAAGTTACCAATGCAGCCCATGGACACCTGTATTCAACCCCAGTAAATATAAAATCCTACTTGAGTTTAGCCACAGATGCATTGTTCCTCCTAAGAATGCTAATGTTTCTCCTAAGCTGGACCGTCTACCGACACCGACAAGGTGGTAAAGCTCTTGTTGAATTTCTTTCGTTAATCAAGTAATACGTTTAATCTTTTTCTTTAATAATTCTTAGTTAAGTTTAGTATTTCATTTCACCATGACACATTAAAACGACCATAAAATAAAGCCACTAAGAATTTAAATCGATTAATCTTGTGCCGTTATAAAATGCATAACTGCGCAAAGAAGCTCTTTATTTTAAACCTTACGTTTCGTACATAAAGGTGTGGTTGGCAGACAGTTAAGTGGGCAGTTTTGTAGTCAGTATGGCTGTGCCGTGACACGAAGATATCGCGGCGTGACTAATAACCAGATAAGGTAACGATGGGGCATTATAACAAAGTAGCACATACACCGGGAAAGTAAGCTTTAATAAGTAGCCACGACCCAGTTTAATGATCACATAAATATACTGTAACAATGTGATACGCAGGTGTTATCTAGAGAAAATATCCGGATGCGTAGTCTCGTGGCTTCTGTGCAAATACGTTATTTACAAAGAATTATATACGCCATAAGGGATGGGTTTAGAGTTACTGGAGTCCTCCTTAGAATAACTGAGAGAAAAACAATTCTTTAACTTGAAACATTTTCTCATTTTTATCGACAAATTTCGAAGTCTATTTATCTTGAACTAGCTAGTATAGGCTGAAAGAAATTTGCTGTAGCTAGTTGAACTTATAACTTTCGTCTTTAGGTACGATTGTAATACGCAGTAAAACAATGACGGTTAGGGTTGGATGTCTGCTAGACTGCTAAAACACGCACAGAGGATACGTTAGCTGTCAGTCGCACTGTTATCAATGAAAAACAGTCGATAAATCTTGTCGGCGGCCGCACGTTTTGGAATGATTAACATTAATCATTGCTTTCCTCCATTAACCTGCACTGAAATAGAATGCCAGAATTTAATCTATCCATTAACCAGAGGCTCTCCTCCGTGAAAAATACATGAAAAATTATACCATGCAGCTATTTTACCATCAATAATAATGTATAAGGCGACATTCGCATTATTTTCTCTACCTCTACTTACAATAATCAAACAAATATCTAATGAAATATTTATATATTTAAAATGTGAAGTTTAATTTAAGTTAAAATTAACACAATACGAATAAAAATCGTTTTTGTTAAATTATCTGTAAAATGTTATTTTATACATATGGAGCGTTTATTAAAACTCCAAAGAAGAGTGTTACTTCTAATTTCACATGTTTATTTGAACGTGGTGACTACATACATGCGACATCAACTCGCAAGGAGGCCAAGACCTCGTATTTTTCCATCTCGAGCCATCTATTCCCAGCACGGTACTCATAAATATTTCATATTATGTAAGTATCTACATTTTAAGGACATCTCGACGGGAGAGCCTTGTAAAAGGGAACGTTATTATTGTTGCACATCTTGTCATGTGAGTAATGGGTTGTGACTGCATATAACGCATCGACTACTTTTCAAGTTTCAGTTCTTAAGTATTAAATACTTTGTATTTAAGTTTGTCCTGGTTTTGGTGTTTTGTATATTGGTTGATCTGACCGATCAGAAGGGGTATAATGTTTGTCGAACATGAATAATTTTAAATAGTGCGCCTGCTCACAAAAGAAAGGAACGTTTTTTATTATTATAAAAATCTGCGTATCAAATGAAAGTTAGTAAATAAACCATTACTGATACCTCTCTGAACACTTTCAAGTTATGATTTTAAGCTGATATTATCGCGGAATTACCTAATACATTTTAATATGTTACGGGTCCTCACGATATGTGGTTTTTAAAAGGTCTTTTTGCCGATATTTCGACCCGGTTAAACGGATCGTGGTCACGGTGAAACTTTCAAGTTACTATTTTGGCGCATAATCCTTAAAAGGGTTAAATTTTAATAATCCGGCCTGCAGCACGTTATGTCAGCATATTAAAATCTCTATTATACATATTTTATAACTGTAAACGCGAGATTTCTGTTGTAATAATAATTTATTTAAAAACGTAAGCATTATCTAGCAATAACAAGTGAAGTGAAGTCACATTCAATTATCAAGTGTACATTTTGGAAATGTCTAGAAAGCAATTGCATTACACGCCTAAATTACTGAATGTCACAACTGCAATAACAATGACAACAACTAAATTAACTTTAAATAAACTTAATACTATAAAGGCGAAAGTTTATGAGAATATACGTATGTATGTTACTTTTTCACACTATAAATATTAGTCGGATTTCGCTGAAATTTGGCACACATATAGTTCATGACTTGCTTAACACATGGGATACTTAACGTGGTAAACATTGCCGAATCAGGCGAAATAGGCTTTTATTTATACAAAATTGATAAAGATACAAAATGATTACTTGATAAAATTGCATAATTACTTTCTTTAATAGATTGTGAACTAAAAATCTTATACATTACTTTTTTCATCGACTCGAGTAATGTTTCCGTGCTAAACTGTTATAGTACGGTCGGCCAAAGAACTGGTTTACCACCCTAAGGTTGAATGCCGCTTGCAGATTCATAGACGATAAAGGCTAGT
>DWNE01007581.1:0-12140 GCA_018249875.1 Cecropterus toxeus | reverse complement strand
GTTTTTACGTGAAAGAGTAACAAACATCCATACATCCATACTTACAAACTTTCGCCTTTATAATAGTAGTAGGATTTTAACTATTGTTATCACAGAATTTATAGGTACAATTTATTACGTAACTGATATAATACGCTTACTTTTTTCTTTACTGCTGCTTATAATAAAAAAAATAATTATAAACAATATAGCGGACCTGAGAACACACTATAATAAATATACAACATTTATAAAACATAACTTTTTTATGGTTTGATAAATGAAACATAGAACAAAAACAATGAAAAACACACGCATATTTAACTGAACACAGTAGGTGCGAATGGTTATCATGTCCGCACGCCACAACATTATTAAGCACATGACTCGAACAGCATGTAGCTGATACCATAAATCGTACCAATACCGGTTAAATAAATAATTCAGAATCAGTTTATGCAATATATGTTTTCCTTCCTATGACCAACAGTCAATCGTGAGTTATAAGTGCAAGTGTAAACTCAGTTGCTTACAAATGTGACATCACGTTGCATAAACACGACGAGTCAGGTGGCATGTCTTACACGCTGACTTGTTACATGTTGCATAAATCTTTCAGGGTGAACGTGCATCGTATGAATAAATGTTTTCATGAAATCGAAATGTTTAAGCACGTAAACATTAGAGGAACAGATTAAATCTTGAAATACAAACCTTAAATGGAGTATTAGATGCGACAGGCTTTTAAATCAATCTAGTTACATTTGATAGACGTGTTTTGAATACCATGTTGTTTCATTTCTGATTCATGCAATCCGCAAAATTTTAAACGCAACTTTGAAGTATCGTGAAACAAAACTGAATTTAATATTTGTATTACTGAGCCGAGAAGCACCAAGGAAACTTTGTAAGTCTTTTTCATTTTGTGCATTCGTGCTTTTAAAAGAATATTATGCAGACATATATTGCTATAATTACATTAATTAACGCCTGGATAAATATTTTTCCCAACCAAGAAATAAGAGGAAATTTATTAGGCTTTCATTTTAACAGTGATCATTCATTAGGAAACAGGCTTAAATAAGAATTGTCTATGATTTCTCGAAGATGCCTGAGACCTATAACCAATGTAGACTCAGCCACCAAAAGCTTCTTATTCTAGAGATACCCGATCTTAGCAATAATATGAAAATGATGTAATAATAAAGAATATCTTCAATAACCCACTAAATCTAAATTTTATTTAAAATTTGTCTTAAAAACACCTTAAGCCCTTTCATACAACCTCTTTACACGGTGGGTATCCATTATGCAACTTTATCACCGTCCTTATTTCCATCTGCCCTTCAGAGTTTAAGTCTCGGATTATCGCGAGTGGGGACGCGCCCTAGGTACGGCCTGCGATAAATTATGTGAAAACATACAGATTTCTATTGCAGGCTTTACCTTACCTTCAAATTCAACAACATCACTTCTACCAAAATTATTTGTATTAAAAAATTAACTCTATCTAAGTGATTCGTATTTTTATAGTTTTTTTTCTATAGCGTAAACATATAAAATTACATGCATGTGGGTACACATTTTCGATAATTATTTCTAAAAATATTTATGCAACAGTAATGACTTAAGTACCTACCTAATATACGATAACAATATATGTTCTCTTTGTTTATTATCTATTTACTACCATTAGCACTTAAATGGTAAATAATAAAACTGACGACAGCTTCATTGACAAAATTTTAACAATTTTTTTAGCGGACCTTGAAAAAATATAAGCATAAACGCCCAAGATATTTTTCCGTATATTCTGATCACATCGAAGTCCTGATTGGCTCATTTACATTCCGATGTCGCTTACCGTCATTCACTCGCTCTGATTGGAGGTTGCCAACACCGTGACAACCAGCCCAGACAACTAGTTGCCAGCTATTGACCAGCATTACCTGGAACAAGGGACATTGATCGTTTCACAAGAAATAAAATAAATAGACAGACATTTGCTTCTTATATTATTAAAACAAACAAGTCTACGTTTATACTAGCAACTACATACTTATTTTTTTTTGAGGGAATACCTCTTATACTTTTTTTGTAGGAATACAAACGTTTTGAAGCGTTTGCCACTTACGACAACACTAGAGTTTTAAAATACATTTTATTTAAGCCGTATATACAGATTTAAAGGAAATCAGTTAAGTTACATTTAATATGATACCAAAAGCCTTTTTACCGACTTTATAAGTTATCTTATTCCTGAACTGACTCCGTTGGTCTTGCAAGTCTCATTGAGAATGTGCACATAAGTTTAGCACTAAACTATTACTTACAAAAGCTTGATGCCAATTTGAGAGCAACATGTTCCTCTTTCAGTCTTAAAGAACAATCAACCAACACATGCAAACAAACAAACATAATATAAATATGATATAATAAAAATGTTCGTACATCGCATATATTTGCAAAACAAATAGTTTGGGATACTGTAAATAATTAAAAATAATAGGAATTTCTATTAGTAATATTTACTCCTTTTTTTTTCTTAAATTCCATCTACTCCACTTTTTGTTTTAAACGCTATTGAAACCGCGCGATGCAGCTACGAAGCACATAAAGACTCAACGGAATTCCTCACGTTCCAAGTTTCGGGTAAAATCAAGCAGAAACAATCTGAACCTCCACAGTGAGCCATCAATTACCCGGGGGATAAGATGCAAAGTTCCCGCACGCCATTCATATGGTAAGCAGCTCGGCAGCTCCGCGCTGGATGAATGGTCCTTTAATACCGAGATCTCTGATAAACGCCGTAAGACAGGCTTATTGATGTTAGTAACGCGAAATATGTAACCTTTACCTCCGCTCCGACTTATCTCCACGTATAAGTTAAATTTAAACGACTTGAGAACAAGTCATGTGTTGTACGGTCATAGTCGTACGATGTATAAGATGTCCAATTCAGAACAGAAATTCAATTCACGTATGACTTTATCCGAGAATCGATCCCAGAACCCTGTACATGTTAGACTTTTCACCCGATTGCTCCAGAAAGAGGGTAATGTTTTCAAGCGTAGGTATGTATGTACCTATGTGTGTAAATTTTTTGACACAATTCAAAGAGTGTAACATATGTCGTATCGTTAATCTCGCCTCAGATGTTATAGTGATATAGAATAATTTTGATTTTACGGCGGCGGATTTCTACTGAAGCCTGTAATATAGACCATTACAAAAATACTCGTAGCTATATATAATTTAACTCTTTTGTATTTTGTGATATAAACAAAATACCTAAATGCAAGTTTAGGCAGTCGAGTTTTTTACATAATTTTTTTTATGGTAACGACTATGACCGGCATTGCTACAATATTGGGTACCTGTACTATTTTTTTTTACACGCTTTCTACACTCATAGCCCCACACTAGGATATTCTCCTGTGTCGTGGGTGCCATAGACACACAAACACGAATATACAAACACCCAGACCCAGAACAGAAGTATAAACTATTTCTGTGTGGCCGGGACTCGAACCCGGGACCCATTGCGCGTCAGACCGGTATGGTGACCGCTCCGCCACGCGGGTCATCGAATTATTACTAACAACTTCTGTATTCTTCTGTATTTGTAATTATTAACGACTCCTGTAGAATTAAAAAAAAACATTATTCTTTAACTGCTGTGATCGTTGACATCGCAATTTGTATTGGTATATTCAAAATTGGTAAATAACAAAACAATATAGCCTCATTCATAAAAAATACGTAATGTTCCTTACCTTAGTTGATAAATGTGCTATGGTACTACGAGCACTAAAACAGGTCCTTCTTCTATTATAATCTGTGTCCTATATCCGTGCCCTACTTCAAATCTAATAACATCAGGTGTACATACAATTACAAAACCATACTAACAAAAAAAAAACAGTCTTATAAGTAAGCATGATAAACGCATTAGGTCTCTTGACAATGCCTGAATCGTTTATTTCCTAAAAGATTTAAACTTAATAGCAGAGTGCAGTTTCCGAAGTGGTGGTTTAAATAAATCGTCAAAACTGTCGCCGGAACTGTTTACGGAGGCTCATGGCCGCCCTCTTATCCCACCACGATTTATAATAACTCCCTTTGCATCCTACGACACGATACATTGTCGTTATTTGATTGTACAAGAAGAAGTAGAAATAGACTGAATAAAACCTTTTTAGCTTTTATACTCGATGTAATATTAATAAAAAAAAAAATATTGTCTTATCAGATTTCCGTACTAAAAGGGTAAAAACGAGCCCTAGATAACTGGTTATAACTGAATAGTTGAAATTTTCAGAGATGATACAGCGGTCACCGTACCGATCTGACGTGCAGGTGGTTCCAGGTTCAATTCCCGGCCAGACAGAAATGTGAATGAGGAATTTAGATTCTATTCTGGGTCTGGGTGTTTGTGTATTTGCCTTTGCGTGTCCATGGTGCCCACGACACAGAAAAAAAAACGTGTAGGGCTATGAATGAATACGTAAAATGCGTTAATTGTGACGACTCAACTTTTTTGTACGTGTATAATCAAATTTACACATTTTTTATTAGTCAATTAAATGTTACAAGGAAGATGCATAAAATAATATATGCAATATAATAAATAGCAGGCAAGTGACTGTCTTAGTTATACGACACGTCCACGACTATTCTATTTTATTACCGAAACACTAAACGTCACTTTATAAAGAAATCCTTAATAGCCCTATCCAATTTCCCAGTTCTTTTTGCTATTACTTTAGCCGTTGTTACGCGAAACTCGTCTTTAACTAATCGTAATAAGTTTGTGGTGTAGTTTATAGGATGGTTAATAATTGTGGTCGAAGTACAGGCGTGCAGACAAGGAAATATTCGTTTTAAACTCAATCCAATTCCGGTTAGAAGTGGGGATTGTGGATTTGCGTCGGCTCTCGGCCATTTATGGATCTGTAGAGGTTCCAACTTATCCAGTGCGGGAATGGAATTATTGGTATAGACACGCCGTAATCGATTTCATGAAATGGTTCAACGGGCAGGCGATTCTGAGATTGCTTAATGGTAATAATAGCGCTAACGGTGAGAAAGCATTTATTTTGATGTTACTATGCAATAAGAAATATTTGAAACAAAATCTTGATATTCACAGAAGATTACGAAATATTTCTTTTTGTATATTAGGGCCACTTCACAGGACATTTCTTTTTTTTCATATGAAGAAGCAAACGAGCAAGCAGCCCACCTGATGGTAAGTGGTTACTGTCGTCCATGGACATATGGAAGCAACTTCATATAGAACAGGGGGTTCTACCTAAAGTCGACCACAGATGCGTTGCAACTCCCGAGGACTGAGATGGTCGTCTCTTCCACCAAAACGCAAGAAGTGCTTCGAGCTAGAAATATATAGGTGTGGCGGTCGTACTTCCCCGGTCGAACTACTTTGGTTCTACCACCTGGCGAATCATTTGTGGAAAACGGGGCATAATAACTATAAAATGCATGCCTTTTCTATGAATATAGGAGTTTCATTTAAAAAGTTAATTGACGATTAACTTTTATAAATTAATGAAACTCTTTTTGAAGTTAACAAAATATGTAAAGGAAAACATCCTGAACTAATCCTGAAACCTAAACATCTGAAAAATGAAAAAGAAAAGTTCTTAAAGGTGAGAGTCTACTTTTTAAGAAAGTAAAAGAAAAATTAACTTTAAGAATTTGCACTTACCCAGCGTGGTGGCCTATGACCTAAAACTATTACAGTCCACCTGGTGGTAGGTGGTTAATTCTTCGTATGGACATCTCTAAGCAACTTCATAAAGAACAGGAAGTATACTCTCTAACAAGAGTTGTATCTAAGGTTAAGACAAAAGTAAGCCAACAACCACAACCTTCCACCGAAACGCAACAACTGCTTCACGCTAGATATAGGTGCGGCGGTGGTACTTCCTCGGTCGAACTACTCTACCACTGGATAAAGCTAAGTTAGACCTGAGGTTGACATTGATAACGTTGGACGAGTTCCATCTAATTTACTATAACCTAAAGCAAATAACTACGCAAAAAACATCTAAATTCGATCTTAACAAGAAGTTTCAGTAATCGTTCCTCCAACGCAATCCCGAGGATGTCCTCGGTTCACAATGCGAGTACAACACGCTTTACAAATTGGAGCCTATGCTTCAATGTGGTTATTATCTAATTCCCAGTTAAGAGGATTCAAATGCTTGGCCGTCTGTCCGTGCGTATAGCTCGCGCTTGGCAATACGCAAATATCAGAAGAACGCGTATGAAGTTTAAAAATATACCAAAGATTGGTCAAACGTCGCAAATGATCGGTGTAGTTTGTGCTTAAAAGTGTTTATAGTGTAACGTTTGGTATAGTTGGTGATGGTTTGTGAAGTGTTTTGTGCGAGATAGAGCGCTAATGTCAGAATGTAAGTTATCAAATTATTGAGTATCTGATACTTTCGCTACTGTTATAATTGAAAGATTTCTTAACCAAAATGAGGCTTAAACATACCACGAAGTTCCACAAAGTGCTCTACCACCTTCAAGTACTTACTATGTATATACTTATGGTTTTATTGAATAGGTGCACAACTTTTTCATAGTAACAAATGTATGTACGCCAAATACTTTCTAAAAAAAACGAATTAACGAAAACAAAAATCCTATTACCCGTAACACCTGTCGGGAATCGACGTCGCAATGCCTTAAGTAAATGGTTTTTCTATTCAAAGTAAGGGAGGGAGGTAGGAATCGATGCGATAATAGCTTAATCAGCCGCTATCAGTTGACAATGGACGTCGGGATGGAAATGAGCCCCCGTTCACGCCGAACATGGTAATGACCCGAGGACGAAGATGATGTCGCCTTTGCAGGTATTGGATTTGAATTAAGAAACAGTGAAGAACAGGTTTAAACATTGAAAGGTTTCATATTAAAGGTACAATATAGTTTAAAACCGACCATAAGCCGAAGGTACGATAATAATTTTACTAGCAAAATAGTTCCATCCATAATAAATAGCTTCTGTTTACTGACTTATAATAACAATTGGCCAGCGTGCTTGAATTAGGCTTGAATTCAAATTCATTCTGAAAGATCCATTCTGAAGAGACCCCATTCTAACAATGAGACAGTAATATATTGCTGATCGCTGGCGACCACCGAAAACACTATTCATAACATTAACATATAATAGTACACTTGCACCATATTAATGTTATGAATTCAATGTCTTTAAGCAAGTCTACAAAATCTCTTCCGTTTTACTTTTATACCTTGCCCATATCTAAATACATACACGTGCCCCGTCATACCCAGCTCATAAACGATAAAAATACATAATCCAACTAAGCCAAGATTAATTACAAGCCATTTGAATATTAATTCACTTAAAACAGACGAAGTACAGTGTTTAGAAATGCGATATGAATGCATTTCTCATTCCCAACTAATGGTAATGACGGCAACATACTTCCACGCGAGTAATGTTTCATGGGAGTGATATAAGAGCGTGTTTGTGTGGTGACAGCCACATGGGGCTAATTAGTAGTCTACAGTTAAACTTATATCTTCCGCTATTTACAATTTTGATTATTAATGATCTTATTTGTATTTTATTTAAGATGATGCATTACTTGCCTGGAGTAGCGAGGGACAAATGGTTGATTGCCCTTTCAATAGAGGCACGGAGGTTCGAATCTCTGTCATGCACCATTGATTTTTCTAAAACTATGTGCGTATTAGAAATTAACTATCACTGATATACGTAAATAAAATATTGTGGGGAAAATATACACTTGACAGTTCTTTAGAAACTTCTCGAAGGAGTGCGAAGTCTACTAATCAGTAGAATATGGCCTAAAACTCTCAATCTGGGAGAAAATCCATTCCGGATTTTCGGCGACGATTACTTAGCTGGTATTGTATGTGTCGAGCCGACTTTTAAAAGCATGTCAAAGTGTAAGTTATATATTATGCCCTTTCATTTGATACCATTTCTATGAATGTTTAACAATATTTGATTTTTTAGTACCATTTTGATTTGATAAAACATGTTTAGGAACCAGCACCCGGAAACCTTCATTCTAACAAAAGAACGCATCACAATCGGTTCACCCGTTTAGGAGCTACGTATCCACAAAATAACACACAGACATACACAGAAGTTAGCACCCCTCTTTTTGATTCAGGGGTTAAAAAATTATTGTTGACGTTTTCGCCCATAATTGCAAGGTTACAATATACTTAGTATAGCCGAAAACGTGATCGTGCAATGTACATGGTAATATACGGGCTGTTACGCGGCAGCCCCTGATTGTCTTTTTAACCGACTTCGTTAAATAAAACACTGACTGTCACTACACAGAAGTTAATTAATTTTTACAGAAAAGCTCACTTTTCTTTTTTAAATTATTAATTAAATGTTTACACGGACGTGGATTAGGTGCAACTGCTCGCCACGCGATTGCAAGCAGTTTTATACTAATTAGAAATGCTGTGGACAGCAGTATGTCCCTCAGTCCAACATTGAATATAACAGGGCAAACCCTAAACAATTATTGTTAATTTATAGGTGGGAGAACCAATGTAATTCGACCGGGGAGATACCACTGCCACACCTATATCTGCTATGAAGCAGTTCTTGCGTTTCAGTGGATGGGTGTGGTTGCCGGCTCACTATTATATGAGGCGACCATTTCAGTCCTCGGGAGTAGCAACACATCTGTGATCGACTTCAGATGGCTTACAGATGTTCATGGACGGCAGTGACCACTTACCATCAGGTGGATTGCATGTTCGTTTGCTAGTTCATTCTTATAAAAAAATTGTAATGAACTCATACTGAAAACAACTTTGTCACATACAATAACAGGTAATGAATAAACATTGCAGTTCATTAACTAAATTAATTACAGAATAGCCTAAAGCCAATTCACTACGCTAATAGGAAATACGTGGAGTAGGGTGTTGCGAGGATCGTAAATGACATGAAAGGCGGTTCATGGCGCATTGTTGTACAAATTTCCATGTCGTTTTGCTTGTCGGCAAGGAGTGGCGAGCGGAGTTTATTGTCCTAGTTACTTACTAACTAAAGAACCCATACTTCGCTAGGGGCATAAAAATCGCTATCTTGTTCAAAATATCGGAATCAAAAGTTGCCTATGTGTTAACTAGATAAATAAACTACATCCATGAAAAATGTCATGGAAATCGGACCAGTGATCAGACACACCATCTCATTTCTGTATATTAGGATAGTTATAGACGCTTTCTACACTCATAGCCCTACAATAGGATTTTCTCCTGTCTCGTAGGTACCATGGACACACAAAAACGAATACACAAACACCCATACCCAGAACAGAATATAAACTCATCATTCCGATGTCTGTCTGGCCGGAGATCGAACCCGGAACCCACTGCATGTCGAACCGGTATGGAGACCGCTCGGCAACGCCAGTCGTAAAATTAGATTTCTGTCTAATAACACCAGTGTGTAAACAATGCTGCATTAAAGTTTACTGTACAGACTTACTGTTCGGAGGCGTTCCAACTTAGTCGTTAGGGGTCGCAACGCAACTATGGCCAATATTATTTCTGATCTTATCTAGAGTGCATAACATAATTATGTATGTTCATGGACGGCAGCTACCACTTACTAGTAGATGAATTGCATGCTCGTGTCCTATTTCATTCCTACAAAAAAATAAACCTCTAATATTGCACTTAAGTACATAGTTACTTTAAAAATGGTTTATAGTATTCAATATGTAAATGATTTTTGTAATAATTAAGCTGGTAATATATGCCTATTGTATGATGTGAGAAATATAAATCCCACGTTTATATAATCTAGTGATTTATGTCCTATTCCAGGCAGTAAGTCTGGAGTAAGTTTATATTATTTCTTGCTAAACATAAAATAATTATAGAGAGGTAAACCAGTGCGTGCAATTACAATCACAAACCAGTACTTCATAACTGGGATTCATTTGTAAAGCTTTGCGTTCAGGAAACCGATCGCATTCATAGTGGAATTTGTTAGTTTCTAATGTATCGCCGATGCAGGTGGAGCGGGCACTGAGCGCAATAAAACACGCAGCGGTGGCCGCGGGTTCGATTCCGCGATCACGTGCTACGGGACTATTAATTACGCTACCGCCCGCCAGAGCTACCCTGGCTGCGCTGTGTGGAGACGTTGTTTTGTTACATCTTTTCGTATATTGCAGAAGTAGTAAATAAGTGCAGTTCCTTGTAACGAATGGTAAGTGTCCACTGCCGCCCTACATTTTATTACATGTAATCAATACGTAGCATTCATGCCAATTAGTTAAAATAATCATCTTTTTTAAATAAATTTCACTAATTTCGTAGAAAAACCGAATGAGTAGATACACATCGTTTTATGGCTCCCAAGTATCAGGAAAGCATCATCAGCAGCTAAAAGCAAAATCAGCAGCTGGCAAGCTTATCGCATTATCCAGATATCGTTATCTTCGTTTATCCATATATCGTCAAATAAAATTGCAAGAAAATTCGATAAGATGTAACAAAACGTACAGATAAACTAAATGGAAGCCACTTCCATATTTCTGCACGTTGTCCCAAATACTTCCACAGTGCACCGTATATCATACCGGGCGTTATCAGCGCCTCCCCGGCCATTACGGATTAAAAAAACACTTCGCGACCCATCTAGATACGCCTTAACTCTAACCTTAGACCCAAACGACTTAAGTCACTACAATACTTCACGGGAAATTAAGCTTAAGAACATTGCAAAAATACTGGCAAAAAATAATTTTCCCGTGAAGAATATAGGTCGTTTTAATTTGGATGTCCAGTGAATTAGTAATGAAATAAAGTGGACACAAGGGACACGCGTTCGGTTCACCGGCCATTTCATCCTTGTCCGGCGGCTTCCGGAAATTAATTTTATTAATATGGACCTTGTTTTCGTATAATTTTATCCGTTTGTTAATTTGGATTTGTTTAGGAATAAGAAACACCATAGGCATTGATATAAACGGGACAAAGTAAACAAAATAAATTTACCGGAATATAACAGTATAAACAACTAAATTTGAAATAGCAAACGAGCAAGCAGCCCACCTGATGCTATGTGGTTACTGTCGCCCATGGACATTTGTAAGCAACTTCATATTGAACAGGGATTCTATCTGAAGTCGACCACAGATGCGTTGCTACTCCCGAGGACTGAAATGGTCGCCTCATATAACAGTGATCCGGCAACCACACCCTTCCACCGAAACGCAAGAACTGCTTCACGCTAGAAATAGGTGTGGCGGTGGTACTTCCTCAGTCGAACTACATTGGTTTAACCACCTGGCAAATGATGATGATTGAAATGATTGATGTTATTATTGCAATACTAAGTATATTTTAAATTTTCTTTATAGTAAAGATATGTTATTCCAATTAATCAGTGGGACTACAATTTTTAAATGTGAATTATATTTAAGTACATATATATATACGGGCCCAAAGAAAATAATCTTACTTAATATTTTAAATGCGAAACTTTGCAAAGATATATGTTAGTTAGTTTTTCACGCAAAAACTACTAGTTGAATCTAGCAACATTTTGCCCACACATAGTTTATTACCTGGATTAACACGGGGGACACTCATTACCGTAATAAATGTGACCGAAGCGAGCGGTGCCGCGGGAATAATGTAGTTGTCATATAAAACAGTTCATCGAAATAATGCAATTGAGATGTAGATAGAAAAAGTTGCCACGAACCTTTCAAATTTCATTAGTTCATGTTAGGGTCATGTACTTATCATTATCACATTAGTTGAAGTTGATCGCAAATACATAGTTACCCAGAGAACAAAATCGAAGTGCTATTATTCCATTCAATAAGAATACAGTAACCCGATCGCAGCGTTTAACACGAAATGAGCTGATGGTGCTACCATAAATGAAGAATGAAAGCTCGACTACCTTAAAAATAAAAATAAAAATCAACTTCTTTATTTTAAACTAGCAGACCCGTGCCCACTTCGTTGGACTAAAAAAAATAGTACGTTTACACAGTCATATTGGGGGTGCTTAAATTCCTCAATATCATGACATCAATGCCAACTTTTAATATATTGTCTGGATGTGGTAGGCCAGAAGG
>DWNE01007580.1:0-12140 GCA_018249875.1 Cecropterus toxeus | reverse complement strand
AACAATTTACGCGCTAAACTTATAATATAGGTCTTGAAGCCAATTACGGATTTACAATATACTTATTGAACTAAAACGTCACATAGTATTCACCACATTACATAAAAATAAAAGTTTGAAGAGAAGAGTTTGTTGAAGATTATAGTACAGAAGTATAGATATAGATTAGATAGAATTAGCGAACGAGCGTGGAATCCTGGTGGTAAGTGACAACAGACACCCGTAGACATTTGTTATTAACGCGAAACACTCCAAAAACAATTGAAGCCGTCTTTAATCTTGCCTACCTCTGAAGACTAAGTTGAAACGCTTCGTGTCTGTCTCCGTTTCCAAGCTGTTCAAACAAAAGCAAAGGCTTACAACAGCCAAACATTACCGTTGCTTTTAAAATAAAATTTTACCACCTTAGTATTATTTGAATGCAATATTGCTCTATGATACAAAAATATACGGCAGCGCGTCACCGCTCAACAAGCCCGTCTGAAGAGGCTTTTAGGTGTCACACTTAGCATTCTCACTCTACATTCTGTCTGTATGTGTCTCTCGACTCGCGTCATTGTTTGCTGGGTTTTTACTATTCAAAAAGCAGTGGTTTTATGAATAATTCTGTTTTTTAGCAATTGTCGGTGTTCTGTTGCCTGTATTTCTGTTTGGGTTTTTTATGTAAGGGTTCATTTCTGGGTCTAAAATCTAATTCATTACTGTTATATGCATTTGAAAGCAACGGTTGCATTTCTTTGAAGGTTTTTCAATTACCGCACGGATTGCTGAACACTTTATTTCCTGGATAAAGAGTAGCCTAAGTTGCAGAAGGAGAGTGGAGTAGAGTGGAGTTCACTCTACTCCAGAACCTCTCATAATTTTTGAGTTGTTTTCCAGGTTTGCTCAGATTCATTTTTAGTTTCGGAAAATCTTTTTCGAGTTTTTTATTTCCTTTCATATTTTTTGTGTTCTCCAATTTGTATCAGTAACAGTTGTTGTATCTACTATCTACTTATGTTTGTGACTAAATTAGGGAAATCCAATTTATTACGTCATCACTGACTGTATACGATGTATCATATGTTATACGTGTCATATGAAAACACATTTTTTCCTTGACAATAACATGATGTATGTAATGAATTGGGCTTAATAGAATAAGATGGGTATGCAGTCTATTAAATGTTACATGGTCATTCTCAGAGACATCTGCAACACATTAACCGGCTATATTACAACTGGTGAGGTGTCGGTGTTAAATAGTCAAATAGCATTAATAGTATCCCTCTCTATCATCCTTTGGATGTCGTAGGAGGCGATTAAAGGAGAAATTGAAAGCATTCGAAAATTTGCGAAAAATAAAAGAATTCGCGACTAGATCTAAAAAAAAAATCGAATAATTCGAAATTTGTTGAAATATTCGGTAACATTCGAATAATAATAATACAATTCAAGTTTCGCATCGAATATTAATATTACATTCGAAACGAATTATTTGTAAATTCGAATTATTCGCATGCCCCTAATGACTACTTAATTTGTTACTTCTCGCGAACGAAGCCGCGGATAGAAGCTATTTATAAATATTTTAAGTACATCTTTGCACTACTCCTCGGATTACGAATAACATTTTCGAGCAAGCAAGTTGCATGCGCCTTATTACACTTTGAGATTTTTTCGGTGAAATACAGCGCTTATTTCGCAATAAAGCGCTGTAAAGACAAAGTTGGCCGCATAATGGGCTCTATCGGGCCACTTGTCTGTGATTGTAAGTAAAACATAAATTTCCATGCGACCGACGTCCTAAAGCTCCTCAAAAAGTTAAACAAAGCTCTTTGTGGGACCTTTAAATATGCGATGAATTTTGAAGTGGCAAAGGCACTGTTTAAAATGTACAAAGTTTAATGGAAATCCTGGTAGCTAAGGGAATATTAAGAGGATAATAGCGTCATATCTATGTAGGTGTGAAGACTTGGGTAAGGCCCAAACTTCGTAATCGAAGACCTTCGACCTTACTTAGCGCTTGGTTGATTTTTATCCCGATGAAAAAGGGTAGGGTATTTTATTTAAAATACAACAATTTATAAGTGCTAAGGCTGAAATATATTTAAGTAGTTATTAAAATTAAATGATGAACAAAAATTACAAAACTATTACAATGTACTTTATGTATTTATTCTTTATTTAGTGCGCCCGGAGATGTATTTTCTGTACGAGAATATCGCTTGTCCTTTATGGAAGTTGCATACTGTTCGATACTATTATTAAGCAAGCCTACGAAATACATATTAGTACGAGGATACAACAATAACCACATAACGGTATTTCAATAAGTGGATCTAATGCTTGCAGATAATCTATGTATATGAATATTTTTATTTAAAATACGGTTGTTATTATATTATTATCTTTTTAAGGCGTACATCGGGATAAAGACAATTATTTTATAGCATTTATCCGAATTTATTATCTTGCATACAAAAAAAAAACTTAAATACCTTTAAAGTTGTACCTACAATCTACATATATGATGATACGTATCTTTTAGAAAAACAAAGTTTAATTATCAGGGGTACGTCCAAGGCACTTGTTTGCCGTCCTCAGTCTGGGGGAACTCATTTATGAGGATAAATGAGCTCATCCCAGCAAAGTTAGCTTACAGACAACGGTCGGAAGTATAATTTAAACCTAAGTTTGAAACCTTCCAACTTCTGTCATATGTTTACTTTGGCATTACTGAAATCTTGTGACTATTATTTTAATACAATAGTTTAAATTAAATTAACATACTTTTTAGGGTTCCGTACCCAAAGAGTAAAAACGGAACCCTAATGCTAGGACTCCGCTGTCCGTCTGACATTTTTTTTACAAATAGGTAAGTAAGTGGTTACTGTCGCCCATGGACATCTGTAAGCAAGCAACTTCATATAGAACAGACGTTCTATATGAAGTCTATCACAGATGCGTTGCTACTCCCGAGGACTGAGACGGTCGGTCATATAAAAGTGAGCCGGCAACCACACCCTTCCACCGAAACGCAAGAACTGCTTCACGCAAGAAATAAGTGTGTATAATGAACGGGGCTCCCATACAAAAATCGCGTTTTATGACGTTTTGTATAGATATTGGCACGGAATCCTTCGCACGATGGGTTCCGTTCCATTATCTACATATATATAATTTATAGGAACTTTTTTAAACAATTATGTAGCCTATGTCATTTGGCAAACTGAGACGATTCTAGTGTGTCAGAGTAATACGAGTGTATCACAATCCGTCACGCCGTTTGGACTGTAGCGCGGGCCAAAGAAATGGTCATACATATGTACACTCGAAAAACTACCGTCCTTCTGAAACAGTGGGGTAAAAAACCCTGACCCTAAGGAGATTTTTATATTGTTTAGATATACTTTATTGGAAATTGATCCTTTATTTGGCCTCTCTGTTAAATTATCTTAAGAATATTTTAATATGAGTTTTTGGGAATGTATTTTTTATGTGGCAAACGTTATGGCTTTTTTGTGAAATGAAATGACTTTATTATGCATAGGCCTACGGGGGCACTTACAAATTGTCAGTTACAATATTTTTTTTACACTACCACCGGATCGGTTATTGCCAACCTTAAGGTCAAAGTTCGTTAGAAGTTACATAAGATGTTAACCTTATGTAAGTATCTCTATTTTATCAGACCTTTTAAACCAGACCTATTTTTACGCAGCATTATTTGTAGTGATCTTATCTTCGAGTCACGAAGGGTTCTAGCACCTTCAAACAAACATCAATCTGTCGAATAGAAAATAATATACGTCATGTAGTATATTTAATGAAAGGGACCCAATGTTTTATCAGGGCCCAACCTTTCTGAGCCAATATAATACGGCCTTCTTCACGCAGGCAGTGTAGCCTAATCTGACATGATCTAGGCAAACGACCTAAATCCTGTAGAGATTGGGAAGATAGAGAACTTTGGTGTATATTATAGGGAATATTGAATTTGTTTTGTAACTTATTTAAGGTTTATTTATTATTTATTAGGAGTACAAAGTTTCCGCCGTTTTTATATTAAATATTATGATTTTTTTTAAGGAAGAACGATACAATACTATTATGCAGAGCAATGTTCATCACAGGCCTTATTTACTCCCATCTCTCAGGCAGGGATAGGATACCATGTCTGAAGACATTTTCATCCTTTTAGGCTATCCACGAATCAACCCAATTTTTCGTATCATCGTATGATGTAATGCATGGCTCAGACAAATTATGTGCCATCGTTATGAATAAAAGAGAATCAGATGGCGTATGGTCTGATGAACGCAGCGGGTGGGGTGCTTCCCAAATAAGTGTTTTCAAATAAATTTAAATGGGTCGAAACATTGGCAAAAAAATTACTTATTTATTTATTTTATTCTGGACACAGACAGTCATGTATGACATAATATTGGTCTCAATATAACATAAGTATAACATTACGGCCTTAGAGTGCCAACAATTATTATAAAATACATCAGACAAGTTTAATGAAACGTGTTTAAACGAGAAATTGTAGTGATAATAACAGAAAAGTTTTTAATTTACAGTTAATATATGGATATTCGGTGTTATTTAAGTAATTCAATTTTAACAAATAATGATTGAGTAATAAATATGAATAAATTCATAAACCGTGTATCGTGAGTATTCGTGACATATTATAATATTCTAAGTGTCCACGATCCAACTTAGTTACATCTGATGTCAACTTCAGTTAAGATTCTGATCAAATCTCGAGTTTATTATAGACGTTCATGGGTGGTAGTAACCACTGAACAACAGGTGGATTACTCCTTTGTTTTCAATATTATTCAAAATGGAAATTACATCATAGGTACATTAATTAAATAAAAAATAGTTACTGTTTGTAAACAAATTGTATTATTCTGGTATATTAGGAAAATAAGTGATTATATACTAATTCAATAGATAGATATAAATATGAATACTTTCAGAATTTACCGATTGTAAGTTGAACTAAACAAGTAACATGAAAGTCTATTTGTTGAACGAAAATTTCGGCAAAAAATCCTCCAAAACTTCTACAGCATCCGACTGTCCTAATTCCGAGACCCGAACTAAGCTTGAATAAAAAATAAGAACAATACAAAGTACTCATACCTACGGGAATGCCTGCGAGGGTTGGAACTTTGTCTAGGGATGGGAATGAAAGCTTGTATACGTTTTACTAGAACGATAACGAATGCTTTCTTACTAATATTATAAAAGCTAATCTTTGTGAGGACGTACGACGACCCGCGTGGCGGAGCGGGTCCATGCCGGTCTGACGCGCAGTGGGTTCCGGGTTCGATCTCCGCCCAGACAGACACCTGAATGATGAATTTAGATTTCTGTTCCGGATTTGGGTATTTGTGTATTCGTCTTTGTGTATATCCATGGCACCCACGACACAGAAAAAAATCCTAGTGTGGGGCTATGAGTGTAGAAAGCGTAGTAATTTAAAAGTACTAATCCTAGAGCAGAGAATATGGAAATCGTTGTCCACACTTCTGAATTTATAAATCAATATCACTCGTGCATTCGCGCAACGAGTGTCACGCTCAACTCTATCTCAATGGTTGTAAGGCACGTAATTGCACCCTCATGCCAATTAGGCGCCGTAACGTCTTCGTGACTGGTTCAGGAACGTTTTTACCGTTATCAGGGGCAATTTCGCTCGCTTCATGCGCACATTTTTGCTCTTGCAAGCGATGTTTCGACAATATTCAAATTTGAGTCGTGTTCTATGGCTAACGTGTGCACGGTAAGCGAAGGGATCGGGAACATAAGGACAATAAAAGTTACTTGATTATAAGTGTGTTACGATCGTCGTGGCTATAGGCTGGCATGCTTGTAAAGGCAGTCGTAGGTACGACGTGGGGAGACTGTTCCTGTAGATCAGGGACCGGAATAGAGGTAATGTATCCCCTGTCTGTTGTAAGAGGCGACTAAAAGGGGGCTTCTGGGGTTGCAGGCGTCAAGAGAGGGAACTCGAGCCGCCCAGCCAAGCGACCCTGGGAAGGACTAGGGGATGTGTGGTCGCATGTTGTCGTAACTTTCGAAGAAACGGTAAATGATCACTCGGAAGTCCTCCACGCAGCGCTGAGGAAGGCCACCGGAGAGGGGGGGACTGTTTAGTACGGTAAAAATCACACATAACGCAGCGTAGCTCCCACGGCATCGGGTACCTTTTGAAGGTTTCCCCCTCGTTACAAAAAAAAAAAAGATATAACGTGGGAGAGGTGGTGTGCGTTTTAGCGAGGGAAAAAAAGTTCGATATAAAAGCGGTACTATAAAAATAAAAAGAGGTCATTATGTCAAAAAAACTCATGGATGAAAAAGTTTGTTCTCACCGAGGATTAAAATAGCACCTATTACAAAATAATATGCATGATATCTGACGTTATAATACATCATAGTCATTGATTATGTAAAGCAAAATGTCCTGAGAGGAAAATGTTTTAATGTCAGTCACAAAATCCTAACTTTATAACGAGATACATACATATATCTCGTTACTGGGACGTGAGACAAGGCCCCTACTTGGGTAGTACATGTAGGTTAAGATCTTGAAGTCGCTTCAGGCAAAAAGACATTAGGCACGCTTACAGTAGATACCGGTAAGGGACTATTTTGTTTTATATATGTAGATTTTCGTACATATTTTGACACGTTTTTATACTTTATCGTCTTTAGGAGTAAGAGGCTAAGTCATTTTAGAAGTGTAGACGAAGTGTAGAAGTGTAGTTCCCTTTCTTGATGCGAATTGTTCAATAAAGGAAAGAGGAGGGCAAAATGCAATAACGGCGCGTTCACGCGAGGTCAAAACTGTTGGGGCGGAGTGGCGCCCACACGGGGGAAGTTTATTTTTACATTCTAGCTAACTTTCCAATTAGACTGAGAAACAGGTGAAATACTGAACATTTTTGGGAATGCGCTTCTTAGTTTCTTTTTATGATCCGACTTTTAATTAGTGTTTGAGAAATTCGAGATGCTCGGTTTTTAGCTCTCGAAATATAGGGTTTTTTTCTTCCGTAAAATATAAAACAGGCTCCACGGTTTTAGTACATGATGGTTGCGTCTTATAATGAGTAAGTTCAATGAAAGTTAATTGTAAGTTTTAATTTCGATTTCGATTTCCAGTTCTTAGAATAAATTAGTTGTTGTAAGAAACGGGAATAGTACCAAAGTTAATTGTGAAATTACTCATATTAATTTTATTACCACTAATGTAAATTAATCAAAAATAATTTTGGACACCGTGGGAATATTGAACCCTTCAAAAATATGCTATTAATTTTGGAGATCAAATAAATTGCTTATTTGAGAATTACATTACACACCGTTTGGTAATAAAATATTTTTTTCGAGTAATGTATTAATTTGTAACGATTAATAACGAATATGTATTATAATTATTATTGTATTACGTATTCGAGTACAAATTTAAACAAGAAATGTCTAATGTAACGTTCATTTGAAATTTCTTGTATAAATTTGTACGGATTTCTACAAGAAAATCTCGTAATCGGCTCCTCCAAGTCTAGGACTACTCAGGAAAAATCATACATCAGTTGGTGTAACCGAGAGCTCAGACGAGTCTTGACCTAATTAAGGAGTGTGGGGCCGGCCGTTACCCGCGTCATTGTGTCCAAACGCCGTCATAACAGCGGCTTATGTGTTAAGATTGCACTCCAGAGTTTGAGGGTTAATTAGTTTCGTTGATACTACGTAATTGTATTAAATTTCCTCCTATTACTTAACCGTTTTAAATGTTACTCCTTGACTTTGCCTTAATTCAAAAATATAGTACATAATATTTTTAAGTCACTTATTTAAATGTAAATACATAGTATTGATTTTAAACATTTTTTTATAATTTGTATTCAAAAACGCACGAGTCTTAAATGTAGTGTGGTCTATTAGTCTGTTCTTTTTTATGTACATAATAACATTTCGTGTGCAAGTCCGACTCGCACTTGGTCGGTTTTAATTAGTAGCATTTACTACGAGAAAGACTACATACAGCATAAGTTATTCTTAATAATTGCCTAATCCCTACAAGAAAAAAAAGTACTGTCTACAATTCATTGCTATGTAATAAAATCATTATTAAATAAATTTATAATTATCGCCTGGTTAGAGTTTGGTGATAAAAAATCTCATTTATGTTGAAAATACAAAGGAAAAAATTATAAACTTAAAAAAATATGACGTATGATATAATAAATCTGATATAATAAGTATAAGTTCTATATACTTGATACTTCGTAACAAGTTAAACTGGAGAGATGCGAAAAATAAGTATTTTAATTGAGTCTTGAAACAATGAATCGCGTGCTCGTCTCTTTATATAATTAGTTTATTATATAACGCAAGTTAATACGTAACATACATAATTTACTAGGTGGTAGAACCAGTGTAATTCGACCGGGGAGGTACCACCGCCACTCCTATTTCTAGCGCGAAGCAGTTCTTGTGTGTGGTGGAAGGTTGTGGTTGCTGACTCATTATATATGTGATCATCTCAGCCCTCAGGAGTAGCAACGCATCTGTGATCGACTTCAGATAGAACCCATGACCTATATGAAATTGCTTACAGATGTCCATGGGCGGCAGTATCAACTTACCATCAGATGGACTGCATGCTCGTTTGCTACTTCATCCTTTAAAAAAATGTACATTTATAAGCATTTCTAAAATTATATTAACTCTTATCTCGCAAGAAGTCCTCGATACGAGGGATCCCGACTTAATTTGGGCGTATAGCGTCGGCCGTTACGCGCATCGTTGGTCCCAAATGGTGCCATAACGGCGCAGCTTATGCGTTGAAATTGCACTCTAACATTTGAGGGTTAATTCGTGACGTGATACTGATATTCTATTATACGATGTATACTACAACTGTATTCGATAGCGTTAGTTTTAAGTCTAGAATTGTAGATCACGTAACAGTTTTTATAGTGCTGTAATTAAATGCTTAGAATTTTAATATTTTAGAGCACTTTATTTATCTTTTTCATTACATGATCCCCATTGCATTTAAAAATATTTCGTGAATAATTTCCCGAAAAAAATATTTCATTTTAGTGAAATATGTTTTTTAACGTTAATATCTTTTTTTTGGAGTCTTCGCAATGCCCTCACGGAGATTTGGTGAGGCCAGAGTTCGCAAAATACATTTTGAAAAACACTCTTTAGTTATGTACTAAGTCTGGATGTGCCGGCTATGCAGTTTTTATGAAATATGAAATGAATATTTTAAACTTTAAGAAAGAATGCACCAAGTGGGTACACTGCGACCTCGATTTAAACTTTTTTATAGACACATTATTACGTTCTTGTTGTCTAATAGAGATGCACAAATAATCAGATATTTTCAAATAACTGACATAAATAAAAGAAGAAATGATAACAGCTGTGCCTAAAATGTAACTCTTATCCAAGACAAAGTCATTGATACCGGGTAACATATTGACCTAATTCAGGCATGTGGACTCGTTACTGCTCTACTGAACCTAAATGCGGCAATAACAGCTCAGCTTACGTTCTGAGATTACACTTGAATAGATTGTGGAAGTTAATTAATTTTCGGGTATGAATACATGGTTTAGATTACTTATTAGCTGTGCCACTACGCGTGTCGAACAATATTGTAAAATAATATTTTTCAATTTTAACGTAGGGATTTTAGGGATTATGAGCTAATAAAAAATGAACAGGACGATATCATAAAGTTTTTTTTCAACTTGTAGATATCGTAAGCGTCAGATTTTGCGATTTCTGACGATCGCGGTTCGACTACACCGCAGGTGACTACAATTACATATGGCAAAATGATTTGATTTGAAAAGTAGACTGGTTTAGACCTCAGCCGTGCGGCGGTCGGCCATGTGCATCAGATGACTAAAAATCTCCGAAGACTCATCAGCTTGTAACTTTAATTATGCGATGTGGTGGCGATTTGACTAGTGAAGCGATTTTATATGGATCTAGCCGCGTGATAATAATTGACCCTATGTAAATCCTTTACTAAATATGTGGCGTCTATGCAGTTATGTGCCTGATTAAATAATTATAATATGGCCTCTTTAAACTTTTTCCTAAATATTTATTCAAGTCAGCAATTATTATTATCTACAGCATAAAAGTAATTTGAAAAATGCACAAAAAATTACATAACACATTCGATTGCGACGAAAGCGATCAGAAATAAGAGAAACAAGTACGAAACGAACACTCTGTGGCCGAATTCACTGACGCCGCGATAAAATAAAACACGCCGGCCATAGCCATAGGTGAACTTTTTGCTGTCGCAGTCCAACGACGCAGTTTGGACGATATCCGCCATCTGCCGCCCGCTATTCACTCGGCACTGCATATTGAACGCTACAGAAAGTTAGCATTAGTCAAAGTACGAAAAGTTCAGCGTTTTCTGCAGTTTCGAACGACATGTTCGAAAAGTTTTTATTTTACGCTTGCCTTTAAACTCGGGTTACGGCTTAATCGTTGTTATTAAATGATAATGGTCGATGATAATGAAGTAACAGTTCGCATTAATGCACGCTAAGGCACAGGTGACTTAAAGGCGAGGATTTGATTGCTACTATCTAATAGACATATTGCAGTTATCCTTTTTTACATAAGACTAGCTGTGCCACGCAGTTTCACCCGCGATTATTACAGAACAATCTATTTAAAACTCCACTCTTATTAGTTATAGCGTGATGTTATATAGCCTAAGGCCTTACTCGATAAATGAACTAATTAAGACAAAAAGATCTTTTTCATTCAAAACAGTATTTCCTGAGATTAGCGCGTTTAACCAAACAAACTCTACTGCTTTATAATATTAGTACAGAAGTATAGATTGAAGTTACAAACGAGCAAGAAGTCCTTCTCTTGGTAAGTGGTCAGTTCGGTCCAATCTATGGACATCTGTAAGTAACTTTACATAGAACAGGGATTCTACCTGAAGTGCATCACAATTGCGTTGCTACTCCCGAAGACTAAGATGGTCGCCTTATATGCAAGCGAGCCGGTAATTATAACCTTCCACCGCTACGCATGCTACATGTGTGACGGTAGTACCTTCCCGGTCGAACCGTTCATTCTACTAACGCAAAAACTGAAGGCTTTGATTACAACTCAAATGATTATATCAGTGTTGCATTCTTTTATGATAGGTAGGTATGGCACACACTGTAATATCATCTGATATTAAAAACTTCAACATGCAATTTAACATGCTTAACGATAATGAATGAATATATTAAGTTATGTGTATGTATTGGAGAGATTTAGAATTTGGTATTTAAAAACGATTGTAAGGAAAAAGTAGAATCGGAAAGAACGACAAGCGCTTAAGGAAATCCGTGCTAGAAGGTATGACTTAAATACCATCGACAGGGATTATGCAAGTGTCGGGGTTAAAGCTAAGCCTAGCTAATTGCAGTAACATCTAAAGCTCTAACATTCCGAAGAGCACTGGTTTCACAGCCAAAGCTATTTTACCTTCTTCGGATAACAAATGCGATATTGTGTAGATAAGGGACACTACGGGAACTATTTTGGGATTTTTAGCCTACAGTTGGGCGTAGTATAAGCGCTATTAATTGAAATGTATGATTAGGCCGCAGGTGTTTTCTATATAGATCTGATAGGATTTCTTGATAGCTTATTCGTTGCTTAATATACATTTATTAGGCAATTTAGGATAACTTGATAACGCGGCCTTTATATCACGCCACTAGGAGTATTGCATATTACCCTTTTTGTTTTATAATATTTTTGTACTAGCTTATTTTATAAATATCATTACGCTTTGCTGCTAACATTTTATGTACAATAGTTTTAAGTTTCTCTGTAAGTGAATTGTAATTCTTAAGAGTAATAAAGTCTTAAATCACATTTTCATAAGAGGTTATTATTTTTTTTATAAGTTTGAAGTAGCAAACGAGCGTACCGTCCATTTCATGGTAAGTGCTCACTGCCGCCCATGGACATTTGTGTGCAACGTCATACTGAACAAGGTTTATATGAAGTCAATCACAGATCTGTTGCTACTACCGAGGACTATGGTCGCCTCCTATTAAAGTGAGCTGGCAACTACACCCTTAAAT